>CAUYQG010143597.1:0-31818 GCA_963574415.1 Tarsius wallacei | reverse complement strand
ACTGTTTTCATCCTGGAGAAACAAACAAAAAAAAATGCTCTGGGTGAGAATAGGTGAATGTAGAAGGTGGGGCATGGGGGTCTTGCTGTTTTTCGTCAAAAGTTGTTGACTCCTCAGTGTGGTGTGGGCAGGTGTGCTCATAAATCACCCATCATGAAGTGGGCAAATGCATTGAAACAATCTCCAAAAAACAGTCACATAAACCATACACATTCTCTCATAACAACACTAGCTGGTACACTGATGCCAATGGTTTCCTAGAATATTTTCCTAGCAAGAGAAGAAGCCTGTACTAAAAGGGGCTCACCCTCCAAATAATAATTCCATTTTTGGGGGGTCCCCCCTCGTTTGCCATTTGTAATATATCCAAAACAAAATTTTTTAGCTTTGTCCAAGTGTGCCTTTCATTTAGCAAACTCTGTTTCAAGGGTTTACAGTCACTTCACAGTACTTACAATTTTGGGTAATTCTGTGACCGACTTCACTTTTGAAGAGACAGCATCTTACAGATTCTCAGTTGTTTGAGGAATACTTTAGTGCATGATACCATTGCACAGCAAGTTTGTGACTGCTGTGTAGAAACATAGTTTAGATCTGTCCTACTAAGGCACATTGTAAAACTCATTATCCTGTAATACAAATAGAGTTACTTCTTTGAGATTATGTAGGGGCGAATGTTTGAAAATTACCATTATAGCTGTTTTTCAGATTGTTTCTCTGAGCAGCAAATCTCTTCCCTTAAGGAAATTCAAGAATCAGATGTGATATTATTTTATGCATGATGACAGTGCGAAAGAACTGGAGTTTTGAAGTCGGGATGCCATTCAGTTCCTTGCACTGTGACCTTGAAAAATTAGTCAGTTTTGGGGGGACTTAGTTTTCTCAAGTTTCAGCAACTGTACAAGAATAGTAATTATGTTAGTGGTGACCTCTATCCTTGAGTAGTTCACTATGGTATGCACCCTGTAATACCAGTTATAAAACACATACTCAAGTAAATGTTATTTCTCATTTCTTCTCCCCGAACCCCTTTTTTTCTGAGTTGGGGTCTCTGTTACCCAGACTGGAGTGCAGTGGCATAATTACAGCTTACCACAGCCTCAACCCCTGGGCTCAGGTGATCCTTCTGCCTTAGCCTCCTGAGTAACTGGGACTACAGGCACGTGCTACCACATCAGGCTAATTTTTTTTTATTTTTTATTTTGTAGAGACAAATTCTTGCTATGTTTCCTAGGCTGGTTTTGAACTTCTGCGTTCAAGCAATCCTCTTGCCTCTGCCTCCCAAAGTGCTGGGATTACATGGTGTGAGCCACCCTGCCCAGCCTCATTCCTTCTTCCCTTTGAAAATCTCTTTGTAATGAAGCAACTTGAGTTTAGAGTGTTCCTTATGCTTTTTTGGTTGAGGACTTCTTTGGAACATATGACTTATTCTTTGAGAGTGACTGTTCTATGATCTCCCTGTTGTTCTTCTGGCCTTTGTGCTTTGTATTAGGATGTCTAAGCCAGGCTCTCCCAAAGCAGATTCTACTGAGCAGCGATCTTTTGAAATGCCCCTTGACAAAAAGTTTTCATGGTAAGATAAGGTTGAGTAATATCTTGTATTCCCCTGTTAGAGCTTTACCATGTATAGAAAAGAACTGTCACATAAAAACCTGTGTAGCTTGTCTCCAACGTAATTCTCCGCCCCCCCCCCCAAGAATCCCATTGTTTGGAATACTGCTCTATATTGATTTATTGATTTATGTAATCTTATTATCTCAACGTATAATCCACTTCCTGAGTTCAAGTTACATGCTTTGAGTGGTTTTATTACCCTTTTCGTGCAATCAAGGTCCTGCTTATTAACCTGCTGATTGTAGGCACCTCAGAGGAAGCAATGATTTTCTTTTTCTATATGTTATGTATAGTACCTAGCAAGGTTCTTGGCACATGGAGACACACAGATTTTTTTTTATATAATAGCCTATGGTTGAAAAATAATAGCGCCTAACTTTTATCAAACTCCTACTTTGTTCTAGGCACTTAACATTAGTATTATAAATAGTAAATGTAGAAATATAGGCAAAATAATGGAACGCTCAGAGATGGTGATCTGTCAGAAGTTCTAGACTAGTAAGTAGGGGGACTTGAATTTGAATCTACCTAGGTCTGTCTGACTTTGAAGCTAATTGTCTTTCCATTAGGCAATGCAACATTTATGGAAAGAATATTGAATTTTGAATCCAAAGATCTGGATTCTGGTCTCACATTTGGCACTATGAACAATGTGAACTTGAGGCAATGCTTTGGTCTCAGTTTGCTAATTATTAAAAAGTGAGGAATCAGGCCATATAATCTCTAATAGCACCTCTGAATTTTATGATTAGTCCCTTCCTACTTAAAAAAAAAAAAAGTTTGATTTATCTACCACACTATGCTTTCAGTTTAGGATTATCTAACTAAGAATGTCTAAATCTCTATTATTTATATCCCCACCCTTTTTAACCTTTTACTTTCTTCTAGAGATTCTCCTTTCTGGCCTGCAGGTCTCTTCTCTGTTTGCTTGCCTCTGTGGAAAAATGTATTTAGGTTTTCAGTTATACTCTAGCCTCTTTTCAGATGTCATTCAATGAAGGGATGCAGCTCTTAGAATGGTCAATGAAACTTCTGTAGATGGCCCAGCTCTTCTTTATGACAAAAGGGAAGCATAAAAATGGGGTGGGTAGGACTTCTTTGGATCTCTACTTCCTCAATTTTGAAAGGTGAAGGAAAATGATACATTCCCTTTGTCTGGCTTATGAGGAGCTGGATAATTTAATATATATTAAAAAATATATATATAATGTATTTTTTTCTACCAGCACTTTAAGCAATTTGAAAGTAGATGCCATGAAAATGATATATTGTTTTATCTGTTTGTAACTAATGTTGTTTGGGTTGTAGGATAGAAGAAAAAGAATCAGCCAACAGTGACATTTCCCTTACAGGAACGTTTTTCATCTTCCCTATTCATCACAGGCATAGTTCCTAACTGAGAGGAAACTTTACCCAGTGATGGCCTCTGGCAGGCCCCTGTGCATTGTGCAATGCAGTCACATTTCAAGTGTGGTAACTCCCACTGCAAAATGATCCAGGGATGGATGCCAAACCGAAAGTGTACTTACATTGTACCTTATTGTCCCCATGAGAACCAAATCGTATGTTGGCTTCCGTTAAGAAGAACTTGTCGACTTCCTTACTTTACTGTCTCCAGTCATCCCACTGACCATTTCTAATAGTTTACACAAGACATAAATCCTCAGCCTTTTCCATTTGTTATGTTCTTCATTATCAACACAGTACATTTAAATCTCTTAATTCCCTGAGAATACGTGAGGGAAGGAGTAATCTGTAGGCCAATAAACAAAACTTTCACAAATATGAAATATGATGATGTTATAACCCTCTGGTATTCCCCCAAGTGCTGATATCAGTGTAATTCATTGCCGAGATGCAAAAAAAGATGGAAAAATTAAAAAATATTGAGAAATAATTTAACTCATCATTTCATTGTGGATATAAAATATTAGGAGCTTACTAGATTTGTTGATTGTACTGGTGTTGAGATGATTCTTAGCTGACTGGCTCCCTCGAAACCTAGATATATTTGGAGTTGAATTTTGATGGAAAACACGAAGCAATTGATTCCCTAGCTGATTTAGCAATCGTGGAGCCCTTGTCTCAGTCAGTCTTCAAGATGATGTCTTGCCCCTACATGATTCAGACATAGAAGGAGGCTGGTTATAGAATGAAGAATATGTTTATTACTTATTTGTGTTATGGTGCCCAATGCTGGTTTTATATGTTTCCTTCTTACACCATCAGCTCCAGCCATCCCTGGTGAGTCTTAATTTCCAAACATGAGTTCAGTACATGTGGACCAAGACGGTTTTCTTTTTATTTCAATTGTTTTTGACTTTAGGTGACAGACTGATGCTGGAACAGGTGACTTTTTGAATGTTGACCGTATCTTATTTTTGACTCTCATGAAATAGGAGGAAGTGAGGAATGGTAGAGCACTGTGGGAGTGCTTCTTGTCCTGCCTCACTCAGTAATTCTGTAAGTTCTATACAATCATGTGTCACTCCTAAATATTCCATTCTTCAGCTATAAAATAAGAGCATTGGACCAACTGGCGTAAGTTTCATTCTAGCTCTAAAGTGATATTATTTCTGGCCTGGGAAAGAGTGAGCCCATATGTCTGTCTCAACTTATTCCAAAAGTCTTGGAGAACTACTTTTTCCCATGTCGCCTGGAACAGTGCTAGGCAACTAGCTGAAATGTAATAAATAGTTGTTGATTAATCTGAGTCGACATTGCTAGCATTTCTTTCATGACTTATGGTATTTAGATAGAATGCTATTTTGAAAGTAGCATTAGAGTCCTTAAATTTGTGATACCATTAAATACAGTCCAGAGAAGTTTGCTTGGTCAGCCCAATGACATTTAAAAAGTTACTTTTGGGCCAGGTGCAGTAGCTCATGTCTGTAATCTTAGCACTTTTGGAGGGCAAGGCAGAAGTATTGCTTGAGCTCAGGAGTTCGAGACCAGCCTAGGCGACATATGAGACTTCGTCTCTGCAAAAAATAAAAAAATTAGCCTGGTGTGGCAGCACGTGCCTATAGTCTCAGTAATTTGAGACTCAGGATAGCCTGAGTCTAGGAGGTTGAGGCTGAGCCATGATCATGCCATCGTACTCTAGCCTGGGTAACAGAGTGAGACCTGCCTAAAATTTTTAAAAAGTTGCCTGTGAATAATTTTAAATAAGTATGTATGCTTTAGTTGCCACAATACTGCCCCACATTTCCTGTCTTATATCAGGCTTCTTTACTTATATTGATTCCCTGGCCCCTGTGGAGATCCAAGTTTGTGATCCCTGGTATAGAGGATAGAGAAGCTGAGTAATAATGTCCTCATGTGTGTTTTTCATGGTCTCATGGGTACCAAGCCAAAGTCCCTTGATCTTTTAGATTTTTATGGAGTCACATTTTTGTTTCTTCTTTTTTCTTTTCCTTCCTCCTTCCCTTTCTTCCTCTCTCCTATCCTTTTCTGAAAGAGATACTAATAGAATGGAAAGGACAGGAGTTTTGAAAGGGGAGTGAAAGATGGGCCAGTAGTGCAAAACATTGAATATAGTCTGTTCTAGCACATTTTTAGGAACGGATAGGAAGACATTTTGTTGCCTAGTGTTTAAATGTTGAGTACCCTTGCTTTTTTACTTAATTGGAGATGTTTATAATCATAGTTGTTAAATAGGAAGTACCAACTCTGTGTAAGACGCTTTGCTCAGTGCTGCACACAGATAATGTCTAATCTTCTGAGACTCAGGGGAGGTGCAAGCCTGAGTTTTCACAGCTGGTTAGTGGGATGGCTATATTGGTTTATCAGGTCTGTCTGGTTTCTAAGTCTGATACGTTTTCACTGTTAACTGACTTGATTCACTGTGTAGTATAATGATTTAACTTCTTTTTTTTTTTTCCTCTCATCCTGAGGCAAAGACCTGCAGATCATCCCCAATTCCTATCCTGCATGAGCTCCCATGTGATTAAAACATGATGGTGACATTTCTGTGGTGTTGGGAAAGAGAAATAATAAGCAATGGGATCCTCTAATTTCACTGGTTTCAGAAATGATAAGGTATCCTGATGCTCTCCGTACCTAGGTACAGAAGAAAGGAACAGGTGGGAGATTTCTCTCTCTAGCTTTATTTCTCATAGCTGGTTCTGAGCCCAGTTTGGAGAAGAGCCTCTAATACTTGTCACCATAATCTTGATATTTACCTATAATTTATCTTAGAGATTTAAGACCTAAATCACAGAAAAGTCAGTTTCCAAGATCATAAACTGGGTAAGAACATACCGTGGCTAAACTTCTATGCATCTTGCCAGCTACTTACTTTCTCATTATCACTGCAATTTTAACACAGGGCCTCTTCAGCTTTTCTTTAACCTTATCTTCTCCAACGTAACTCCTGATACCCAGCACTACTGATTCCTTAACAAGCATATGGGGCCGTGCAGCTGTGTTCTCTGTGCTGTCACCCACTTATAGGATGTGTTTATGTGTGATCAGTAGCACCAGTTGCCTCTTCTAAGAAATTCAGCCTCATGTAGACTTTGGGATCTATAGTGTGAATTTATTGTGTGTTTGTGTGTGCACATATATAAGCTTATGTGTGATTTGACCACTTCACTGCAGTTTATTCAGGCTTTCTCTGTGTCCTAGTAGAGAAAAAACAATAATATTTGGTACTTGTTGAGTATTTGCCATGTGCCTGTCTTCATATATAAGGAGTAAATGAGTTATGACACCAACTTCGTAAAGTGGCACTCTTAACCTCTACACTGAACTAACTGCCTATGGAAGTTCTTATGCCTTGAAGACCCTTCCCTAGAAACTTTTCTTCATGTGACCTTGATTCTGGAATGAGCTTTGCCTCTGATCTATCTTCTGGTGGACTATCAGTCCTTAAGAGTGAGGGCCTTTAGGAGCAGAACATGCTGAAGAATGAGCTCATATAATGAAGTAGCTAATCATTCATTGAATGAAATGCAACATAACTCCAGGCAGGACAGTGGAATAGAAAAACAAATGTGTTGTCTTCCCTGAGTTTGAATCCTGTCTCTACTATCTACTAGATGTGTGGTCTTGAACAAATTATTTAAGCCTTTCTGAACTTCAGCTTCTAACCTGTGAAGTGCGTGTGGCGATGTTGTAACTTGGTTGTTATGATGCGGATTACAGCTGTTGTGATAGTTCAGTATGGGACTAGGGGCACAATGGCATGTGGTAGATGACCAATAAATGACAATTATTGTATTTGTTGTGAGGTGGAGTGTGTTTAGTTTAAGTCAGTGACTGCCAAAATATATTTTTTGGTGAAAGTTTTTTCAACAGAAACCACATGCCTAGGTAAAATAAAAATATTCTGTACTTACTGTTATATATCTAATGCTCCAAAAGGCATTGCTTTTAATACTTTTGTTGTAAAAGTACATTACACTTATTTCCATGTCACCTGAAAATGGAAATATTGCTGCTACCGTGATTTTATGAAGGAAACATTTGAAGATATAAAAGCACCCTAAGAGTTATAGCACAGATTTTGGAGGAGCTCTAAGTGAGATGCTGCATGTTAACATTGTTCTTGCTATAAAGACAAATTTCCTAAAATATAATTTTATATACATAACTCTGAGCACATGTCAAATACAAAAGATGTACTAGAGATAAGACATCATTGAATGATGATGATGATGATGATGATGATGATGGCAGCCAACATTGCACATCGCTGTATGCCAGACACTGCACTTAGCATGTGCCATGGATTAATTTCTTTAATCCTCACATAGATTCTGTAGTCAGAGGATTCACTATTTAGTTGAGAAAGTAGAATTTATACCACAAAGGCTAAATAACAACAGTCAGCTGCAACTAAGTGTCTGTTATTACCCAGAGACAAATGGAGAAAAAGGCTTTGTGTTAGCATTTTAAAATTCTCAAATTTTTATAGAATTTGTTAATTTTAGATCTTAGATCTCCACTAAGACACTTATCAAGTTGGATTTTCTGACTGTGGAAGTTTCATATATTGTCTCTGAAAGCTGCCATAGGTGTCTGTGTCATACAGTTCTCCTTATTTTGTTCTAATACAATAATATGGCATGACCCCTATCTGCTGTAAATATATATAATAAGCATAATTTAAAGTATTAATTGAGAAACACATATTTTATGTACAGAGGTTGCCAGAAAAATATATACATTTTAAGAAAGGAATAAACTGTATTCAAATTGTAATACTCAATAAGATGAGTGCAAGTCATGTTTGACTTCTACAATTACAATAGGTGCTCAAAGTGGTTACCATCAGCATCTAGACACTTCTGATTATGGCAACCATCTCTTAACATCGCTTAAAATGTGCATACATTTTTTTTTGCACCCCTGTATATGTGTTTCTGTTACAGATAATCTGGATATTTTACAATTATTTTAGAAGCTATTCCACACTCTCACCACTGGAGGTCAGCTTGACCCTTTTTCTCTTAATAAAGTTTCAGGTAAATTTTTTTTTTTTGATGATTGAAGCACATTCCAGTTTTATGCTAGGATCTTTTGCTTTAAACACTTGAAAAAAAAAACTAACTCTTTGTTCATATCACAGAAAAACATTTATAAAAGTGCACCTAGTTCTATACTCATAGCCATAATGCTTAATCAACGTAAAGAAGCAGTTCATACTCTGTTTATATGTGTAAATATACAAGAACATTCTACGTAATGAGAGACAAAGGGCCACTTGAAAACAATGCCTAATAAAACCAGTCATCTATGTTTCATCTAAGACTGGGATCATCAAAAGGAAATTAGAGGTCTCTCTATCATTTGTTCAATATGTATTGATTAGTACCTCCTGGGTGCCAGGCACTGTTCTAGACGCTAGAGGGAGCAGGACAGATATGGTCCCAACCCTTTTGGAGCTTATAGTACATTCAGAGAAACAGATACTGATAAAAATAATCAGTCAATAAATATAGCTTGAGGAGTGTTGTGGAGCTGCTCTGAAGGGGTGCGGTTTAGACTTGGGGGTCAGGGAAGGATACTATTAGGAAGTGATCTTTAAGCAGAAACCTGAAGAGTGAAGAGGAACCTGGCTTGTTTGAAGGGCTGCTAGGGATGGGGGTGCCTTGGGAGTCAGAGCACAGTGAGTGAAGGAGAAAGATTGGAAGTGAAGCTCTATGAGTAGGCTATTTTTGCAAACTTTTTATATTGCAACCCAGAATAAGAAATACATTTTATATTGAGACCCAGACTGTGTGTGTGTGTGTGTGTGTGTGTGTGTGTGTGTGTGTGTGTGTGTGTGTGTAAGAGAGAGAGAGAGAGAGAGAGAGAAATGAGTTCTGTTAAACAGAACTTATTACATGTAATGCACTCTGATATGTTAACTCTTATCTTTTAAAAAATGCTGGTAATAAAACATAAATCGATTTGCTAGTTTGCTATCCCATTGATTGATGATAGCTCACTGTTCGAAAAACACTGCAGTGGAGGAAGGCAGGATTCTGGAAGGGCCTTGTTCATTTTTTTTAGTTTCACAATTTCATCCTCCGAACAATCTACTGATTAATTCTGAGCAGAAGAGTATATGAAATGAGCAGATTTTCCCCAAAGCCCCCTCCCTACCTGCCCTGGCTGCTGTTGTAGAGGATAGATTTTGTAAGGAGGATGCCGAGAGGAAGTGGAGAGGACAGCTGGGAAGTATTGCAGCCGTCCAAGTGGGAGGTGGTAGGGGTGAGAAAGAGAGAATTTATGCTCTATGATGATAAGCATTGACTCTCTACTAGTGCTGATGGTTGCTTCTGCTAAAACTGGTGCTTCTAAAATTGTCATTGTTGCTTCTCCATAAATGTACACAGCTTGATTCTCCCTCTGGTACCTGGAACATGGTAAATATATAATAAATATTTCTTGAATGAGTTAATTAATAGGGAGGAAGAAGATGCTGACAATATACTACCCTTTTGAGCATGGAATGAGAAAGCTTTTTCTTGCCAACTGGATAACCTTCTCTTAACTGAAGATACACAAACCACCAGGACCATTATTTCTCTCTGTAGATAGGAGGTAGTTTCTTACACTGTCTCTGAAAGCTGCTGTAGATGTCTGTGTAATACAATTCTGTTTATTTTATTTTGATACTGTATATGGCATGACCTCTCTCTGCTGCAAATAGATATAATAAACCTAATTTGAAGTATTAATTAAAAAACATAGAATAATGGTTTTTCAAGTTTACTAAATGAAGTTTATAGTCGGACTATATGAAATTGCTGGTATTTGACCTATTTTGACTTATAAAACAGCAGTTTTATGTGGCTTAGTCTAATATATTCACACCAAAAGGCAAAGAAGGGGATGTGTGTTAGAATGCTATCCACCTGGATGGATCATACTCTGAAATGTTCACTAGGGCCTCAAGCCAATGTTGAGAGACTGCAACTGAAAATGCCATGAGGCATTGCCCTGAGACAGTGAAGCATACCTTCTGTGGCAACTCTCTTCAAATTATAATTGTTGAGGCATCTTATGACTCATCGTATGTCATCTGTCAAAAAATCTTGCTGAGCAGTTTTCTAGCCTTAGGGCAATCCGTGAAAAATAAAAGTAGCGACAGTTGTTTACTTAAATTAGTATTCTCTGGTCTAGTGAATAAGCCAAGCATGTTGCTCTCTCAAACTGAACCCAAACTGGTGTTTTACTTCATAAAAAAATGAATAATTAAGACCCACTATTGACTGTTTTGACCTCTGTAACTCAGGGTTTCATAGATTTGTGTTCTTGTTCCCTCATTGATCCTTTATAGGAAAAATATTATTTCTTAAATTAGAAGTTAGAGGAATGTGATATTGTGGTATAGATACACGCATGGAAAAATGATTAGAAGATTAAGAAAGTGAATTACACGTCAAAGTATGCCTTTAAACATTTTCTTTATTTCTCCCACAGGTTACAATTCTTTTTTTTTTTTTTAATGAAGTTTGAAAACTAAGATATGTCACTCATTAATAAATAACCCAGGGGTCTTTTGATTTTTCTATTTTTTTAATTTTAATTTTTAATTTTTATTTTAAAGATGTGGGATACAATTCAGGGTTAAGTATACAAATGGTCACTATACAGGTAAAGTTTGGGCCTGATTTTTCTAATTTATTTTTAATAAGTCCTGCTGGAAATTTGTAAAACCTAATTCTGACCATACTTTTTCTACTTCAAGCTTGTTTTATTGTTCTCAACTGCATCATCTTCTTAACCATTGTAAATGGCAAAAGTCTGTGATTATAATGCAGAAGGGGAGTTTTCCTTTTGATACTTTACTTTCAGCACATAAAATACCATCAATTTCCGATCCTGATAAATATCCAATACAGTATCATTATTATCTGTAAAATTTCTACATTCTGGAGAAGTGACTCAGTCTTGAAACTTGATTGCCAAAACCAAATTGAAACTGTTTTCCTTTTGCTATAAAACATTGGTGGATGGGCTCACAACTGAGGAGGGGAGAAAACAAGATTGCATTACAAATCTGGCAACATCAGCCACACTAGTAAAATCAAATCCAATGTTGTTTTATGGCTCTGAATTTATGTGAGTGCCCAGGATCAAAGGGCTTGAATCCCACTGGACTATAAGGTCTATAGTTCATGGTAAAAACTCATCAAAAAGAACATTTTAGTCGTTTAAGCTTTTCATTTTAATCAGCTGCAGTAATAAAAGAACCTTTAGGTGTCCAAAAACATTTTGCAAGATCAAGAGGTTGCTCTCTCGCTTGTAGAAGCAGCTTTCTTATTGGATCCATATAATGCCTGTGGCCTTAGAGTGTCAAAGGGCCACTGCCTCCACATTGTTTGCCCTTGTGGGGATGGTTTCTTTTGGTTCTTCTAACTATGCATTATGTGATAATAAATTACGGTGTCTGACGGAAGGACCATAAAATTTTCACACCATTTATCAAGTTATTTCAGCCATTTAAAGTTAGGTCTCTGACAGCAAGCCAAGTGCTTTGTAATGTTTAGACAGAAACAGAGTCTACTGCCTGAGTCTTGACCAGGACCAAGAGACAGCCCCTCAGAGGAGAGAACATGAGGCTTTAGAGTCAGAAGATTCAGTCTGGTGTCATAGCCCTGCCGCTCCCTAGATTGTGTTTTTGGACTGACCATAAAACCGGGATCCTGCTTACCTTCACCACAGTGTCATTTACATTATATGGGGTAATATTTGTCAAGTTACTATCTACCATATAACAACGGATATGCAATAGACGTCAATGATGTATGAAGCAGCCTGAGCAGTTCAGTATTTTCACCATGAGCCCTGAATAGTTAAAGGGAGGAGCCAGCCAAAAGAGGTGAACTGATGAGAAAATGTTCCGGAGAATGTGGAAAATGGTGAAATCAGGAACCCAGGAGGTGGCATTAGCTCTGGGAATAAAGAGGTAGCATTTCTTCTGAGACTAGAAGCAAAGAAGGAATGAGTGCCTTTGTCTATGGGCTATTAACACCATTTTTTTCTTTGCTTGTTTGTTAGTCTTGGCCCTCATGCATAGGGAAAAAAAGGAAGGTACCTGATGTTTTTCTCCCTATTCTCTAATATCATCCTCTACTGCTTCTTCTGCACTTTTCTCATTTGTTGTTCCATTTGGGCAGGTGCCTTCCCCCATTTCTAGTAATAAACACAGCTACCCCTTACATTAAAATCCCTTCCCTTTACCATATTGCTTCTTTGAGCTCCCAACCCTCCTGTCACTGGGACAATTCTTAAACATTAACATGAAGCAAATTCTCCTACCACTTGAATTCTGTTACAGCTCTACTGAAACAGATGAAGTAATTTCTAAGTGCTACTGGTCTCCTATCAGCCTTTCTTTATTGCCCTGGTTCTAGAGGGACCGAGTTGAAATCCTCCATCTCCTCACCTGACGTTCTGGGACAGTGAATTCTGTGGTTTCTTTTCCTCTTCCTTGAATGTGCTTCCTATCTTCTTGGCTGCCCTCTCAGCCCTGCTTCTGCAGCAGTCCCCATGGCGGCTCTCCAAAATGTGGCCTTTAGTCACCTGACTTTTTAGACTTTGTCTTTTTAGAGATTTTATTTATTGCTGCAAGTTTATCTTTATGTAGATAAATGCTTTCAGACCTCTTTATTTGGATTCAAAGTTTTTCCTGAATTCAAGATAACTTTTTGTGGAAAACTACACTGGGAAATGTTTTCAGTGTCTCAAACTTAAAATTTCCCAAGCCAGAGCATCAGAAAAATCTTATAAGCCCAGGGTAGGAAGAGATCCTTAATTTAAGTTTCTTGTCTCCTTCTGATTCCCCCACCTCCCAATGTAAACACAACAAAAAACAATCTATCTTCTTAGCTGCCCTGTATATTTAAGGTTCCATTGTTCTTCTAAAAGTAAAAGTCCAGGCCAAAAATCTCAGATTCATCCTTGACAACTCCTGCATCCTTAGCTTTGCACTATTTGATTACCAAATGATGTTAATTTTAGCTCTGTGGTTGCTTATGTGTACTCGCTTCTTGGCGCTCTGATGCCATCATCCTAACTTAGGCCTTTTTAGCACAGCTTGCGTGTTTTCAGCCCATCTTATAAATTACTTATAGATTGTTGCACTTGTCTCTTAAGCGCGTCTGGTGGCTCACTATAGTCTATCAAGTTAAGTCCAAAGTCCCTGGTGTAGTTTTAAGACCTTCTAATATCAGATTCCAACTTATCTTAGTTTTCTCTTCCACAATATTCCTACTTTCTTCTTACCATGCCTTTTTCTTTACTTGAGTTGCTCACAACTTGTCATTCTGTCCTTTCCAATCTTCTATGCTGAGCAGGGGTTCCTCATAGTACATGAAACCATCTCTGATTTCCCGAGGCTCCCTCCTCTGAAACCTTGGGCTGACTTAGGCACAGACTCTTTCTCACATTATAATTATGAAACAGAGGTGCCTTCTCTAACTCCCTAACCCCAGTGCCATTCACATGGTGGACATAAACCTTCACTAAATAGCAAACCATTAAATCTGCCAGCACAGTAATGCATGCTTTGGTATGTAAATGAACCACTGGTTGGTCTTCCCTTTTTCTTTCCCCTTAGTGGAAACTGGACCTAAACCAAAGTGATTTTACAGGTAATATTTTTCAAACTCAGAGACAGAGGAAAACTGTAATGGGAAAACTATGTTCCCGAAAGGTTTTTAAAAGTTATTTTTGACAGTTTATGACTTTCTGCTGGGAGAATGATGTTTATTGTTTCTAACTGCCTTAGATGCACATTTATCAGATAGTCCATGTTTAGACAGCTTATGGTGAGTGATTATTTGTATTAGTTTAAGTGAAAGCAACATGGACTCACTTGAATTCATGATCATTTGGAAACCCTTTCATTATATAGATGAGAAATGGAAGGCTGAAAGAGCTGGTGTTAGAATCTAGCTTCTTAATGGTTCTCAACATTTTCCTCCTCAGTACTTCTAAGGGAGGTGACATATTCCCAACAGTCACAGTGTTTGTTGTAGCCAAGGAAGTTGAACACCCTTTGAGATTCGCTGTCTGGTTATTACTACTGGTGGTCATCAGTAGAGCCCAGGACCACGTACACAGTTGATGGAAGCACCATGACTGAAAGTCAAGTGATTTCCCAATCCACTGTTCCATCATTTATGCCATGTGAAAATCTCTCTGCCAAAGATAAAGTGTTAACTGCAATTGAAATAATGGGCAGAAAAATCATCATGCAGCTCATAATGGAGGGTGGTACTGAAAATATGCTCTCTCAGGTTTAAAGTAGCATGTTTAAAAGCAAAATCTTCAGACACAAAAAAATGGAATAGATTTCTGTTAGAAATTTATAAATCAGAAGAGGGAATAAGCCCTCCTCTTTTAAATACTTAATTCAATTTCAAATTTGTTGCTTTTTCAGGTTAAAAGTTTGTCTAATACTTCTTCTTCCCCCACCTCTATTTCTGCAAGGTTAAGGATTATAGTCTGGATCTGCAAATAAGAGCATGGTAGATAATTTTATAATTCTCAGTGAGATTTTTAGATTTGTGGCATATGGATCAGTGTGCAAGTGGACTCTGTCCTATTGCGACCTGGATTTAAACATTGGAGTCCAGCAACATCACTCTCTCCTTACTCGTTAGCAGCCTAGTTACCTAAAAAAAAAAAGTGGAGGTACCAAGAGGCTGCCAGCTCTCAGGAATACCTTTTAGAGTGATTTTACTTTTTTGTTGTTCCAAACCTGCACCCAAGAACCACCCAAAGCAAAGCATTTATAGGCACCTTGACTGAGAAGCTGTGTATGTTGCTAGAAGATTTTGCATAGCAAGCCCCAAAAGTCAGCTTTTAAAACTAATCATACCTGGAGACAGAAAGACAAATGTTTGCCCCTTAATGAGGTTTGATTTCTAGTACTAGACAGTTAAGTATTTTCCTCATAGGTAGATTATGTTTGGATTTAATTCTATACTTTTATTCTTATATGTGTTATGTTGATTTGAAACTCTGAAAAACACATGCAAGCCAAAGATTTTTTTTAAAAAGAAAGTGATTCAGAAGAAAATAGGCATTTACTTTTATGTTTGGCAACTACAATTGAGAAAGGGGTGCGTTTTAACAAAGTAAACTTGGACCGAGAAAAGTGATCTTCATGCCAATCTTTATAAAAATCAAAATTTCTTTCTTTCAAACACCTCAACCATCCTAATCAGTTTCATATGTTGTATTAATATTATGTTCAAGGACATGCAATCAGAAAGCCTTTTGCTCTGATGTGAGGAGGGGAAAGGTGATGGTCCAATGTTGAAATGCCTAGTGATCTAAATATTAAGAGTGTAAGTAGTTTGTAATTATTTGGGGTACGACTGGTGTGGATATTTGAGCCAGTTCATTTTTTCATAAAGGGTGCATGGCACCAAACTGGCACATCATTTCTTGTAGCTGACAAACACATTCCATAAAACAGCAACATGTTATGGTATGAAACACTATAGCAGTATGTGGTTTTTGATATAGATATTATACAGCTGACCCTGTATCATCATTAACTTATATAGTTAGTTATTAACTTTTAAAAGACTTAGGAAAAAATGATGTATGAGTTTTCAGGTAATCTGCCCCTGTCTTTTCACATTATTATTATGTGCAGCTGTAATATTTAAAATAGAAAAATTTCTGGGGAGAAAAATATCATAGCCATCTATAACCTTCTGTCAAACTAAATTTGAAGTGACATTTAAACTTTGCACAGAACAGTTAAACATTTATTTTGAAAATATTTCATAGATTATATTCCATGTTAGATCAGTTAGGAAGTAAGTCTGATTTAAATTCATATCTTTCAGTTACTGGAAGAAAACTAAAATATGTAATTTTTGTGACAATTATCCTTTCAAAAAGCACAAAATATGGAGATGAATATCAATCAAAAGTAATGTAGTATAATCTAGGGGGAGGGGAGAAAAAGAAGAATGTGGTTTGTCTATATTCCAGGAGAAAAGAATCAAGTCAAAATGAGATCTGATTCTTTCCAAGTTATTCTGTCTGCATCTTACTAGAGCGTAATTCCACATGCATCGTGATGTTCCAAGTATCATTAAACATCTAGTAATCAGAACAAATGTTCTGCCAAATGCCATTTATTATCTTAACTGTTTAAGGCATTGAGCACCCTAGATTTATAAATATATAATTAAAATCCCTATTTAAGAAATAAACCTAGATGAGAAATTTACATTTTTCTTAATCTATGTTTACACAAAGAAGAGATCTGTTTTTAAATATTATATCAGATCTATGTGAGCTCAAATAAATCAGTGTGACGCTTTGCTATTTTGAAAAATGATGGGTATTGATGCCCTGTGGTCAGACTCTTCTCTGTGGGGATTTAGAATTCTCTTGTTACTCAAAAATACCCCTGTTCTGGGTCCCACTGTTGTTGTCAAGCATATGAGATTAGGTGCTATGGATGCACTTCATCATTTATGCACCATCAGCCCATATCTGTCCTCAATTTCAAGTATTCCAAAGGAAGCAAGAAACATTTCTCCAGAAATATTTCTGCCTCCTTCTAGATAGATTCATAACTAGAGATGTTTGGTAAGCTTAATTACTTATATACAGAAACTCAAAAAGAGCCTTGCCACCACAAAGAATAATTCTATCCCCCACGTGTCATGAGTGCTGTTTCAAGTTTCTTTTTGTTGCTCAAGGCCCCTGGTGACCCCTCTTTTTATCATTTTTATGATTCTCAGTGATGGAGGATTGGAAAATAACTCTTAACACTTGGATACACATGGAAGGAAACATCTGCATTGGTTCCTTAATGTTATTGAAATAGAAATATATTTAGAGCCATACAATTTCTTACAATTAAAATGCATGCATGTACAGTGATGGCAATATCAATATCTCTGTTGTAGAATGTTTATTTTGACTCATTTGGGGTCATTTTTTCTGTCAACTCTCATCTGGGCTCTGTACATATTGTAAGATAACTCGGTTGGGTGAGCCACTAAACAAAACAAACTTACCATGTCTGTGTGGAGATGGACGTGTAACTTTGAGCTTGTGAGTTCTAGGATTTCATGAAGTTTGTTGGAAAGAACATAGTCACAGTCAGCTATGCGCTTATTAGCTATGACTTCACTGAGGAATAATAGCAGTAATCATATAAATCAGATAGTTCTTATCATATATGTAACAGGCCTTTTACGGACACTATCTAACAGTTCCTTCCCCCATCTTTTTCTTTTGCTAGCTGAACCCAGTAGTCATGGGCACTATAGCTTTAGGAATTTATAAGAGTAAACCAGGGGTATTGGAAAATTCATTAATTCAACTATCCCTGCCACAGGAGCACATCAGTGAACACAAGAGACAAAAATGTGAGTCCTCATAAAGTTGACACAGAAGAGGGAAGAGAAGTTAGAACCACAGGCGAGATCGTCTCAGTGGTAGCTAGGGGACCAGGATTTTGTACTATCAGAGACACCAAGAGAAACTATTTCCAAGTTTAGCTGTGCAGAGTTGCAAAGGAGAATGAGGAAAAAATCCACCAAATTGGGTAGCGTAGAAGTCATTAGCAATTTATGTGAGCATTTTCAGTACAGTGGTGATGACCTAAACCAAATGTTTGAGAAATTACACAGAGGGTATGTAAAGACGCTAAGATAATAGGTAACTGCAAATCTTTTGGAGTAACATTTGTCGGTGAACATAGTGTAGGATTTTATTTCAAAGAGAGGGTAAAGTTAAGGCAAGTGTTTTGCTTTTTATTTGTGTGTGAAAGATGAGCAGACATGAGAGGAAAGCAGATCTTAAGCACTTTTTAGGTAGAGGGAAAGATGAGAGATGCCTATCAGTGAATATGTAAAAAGTATATTGCTTGAGAAAAATCTCAACGTAAACATCAGTGTATTGTACATAAGTGATATTCTACCTTTTTATTGCATGATGCAACGACTGTTTATTTTAATGTGCATTCTCATGCTATATGGATCCCATTTAATGAAATTATGTGGAACAAAGGTCGAATTTTACTTAGCCCTACTCTTTTCTCTAAGATTACCACCATCTAAACAAATATATAAGCCTATGCATAAGGGGCATATGGGTTGCGCTCATAGCTTCTGATTGACAGTGCACTATAACCCCAAGTACTTGCTGTTAGTTGTATTTATTGTGATGTAAGCCCTGCAGTGTTTCTCAGAGTATTTTTTAATTTGTTCTGGAACACTCATGGCAACTCAGCCTCGACCTGCTGGGCTCCAGCAATCTTTCCGCTTAAGTCTTCCAAGTAGTCCGAACTACAGACATGCGCTACCACACCTGGATGATTTTTTGATTTATTGCAAAGACGAGGTCTTGCCAAGTTGCCTGGGCTGGTCTTGAACCTGGGGCTCAGAAAATCCACTCACCTCGGCCTCCCAAAGTGCTGGGATTACAGGCTAAGCCACTGAGCCTGGCCAACACTTTTTAAAATCAGTTACTATGAGACAATCAGACTCATTCTGCGTAATGTAATAGAAAACAGGCTGTGAAAAAAGGTAAGAAATGAGCCATCACAGTGTTGAGGGCAACATAACATTCTAGTTCTCTGAGCTTCTAATCCTCATGCACTCACTCCCCTGACCATGTTCCATGTAGCTGCGGTGTCAGAATGATGCTGACATTGCAGGACCATCTTAGATGATTACTACTAACCCATCCCAGCCCTGACCTAGACATAGAAGTAACAACGCTGTAGTATTGATGAGAAAGGTTAAACTTTTCCCTTGAGAAATTTGGATACTTTTGTGTCTTTAAGACATAGGTACTTCTTTAGATGCTTTGGGAACTTATTTTATTCTGTTGTCTGTTGTAATGTGTTTTTTCTTTAGCAGAGAGAGATTTTTTTACAGATAAAATCTTGCTATGAAAGTCCAACTGACGTAGCATTGTATTAGTATTCATTTATTTTACAGTTTTAAATATATATAGCATATATATTTTACTTATGTCAATCTTAAGGAACTTTTTAAATTGAGATGTTATTTTACATACTGTAAAAATATTGCCCCTTTTTAGTCTACTGTTCTGAGGTTTCACAAGCATGTACAGTAATGTAACCATACTACAATCAAGACATAGAACATTTCCATCACCATAAAAAATTCCCTGTGTCCCCTCTTCTGACCTCAGGCTCCTGGCAACCATGGATGTGCTTTTTGTCCCCATAGTTTTGACTTTACCAGAATGTCATATAAATAGAACCATACAGTGTGTAGCCTTTTGCGTCTGTCTCCTTTCACTTAACATAATATGTTTAAGACTCATCCATGGTATTTTCTCTAGCTGCAGTTCAGTCCTTTTCACTTCTGAGTAGACTTCCACTTTGTGCTTTTACCAGTTTCTTTATCCCGGCACCAATGGCTTCCAATTTGGGGCAATGTATTAGTCAGGATTTTCCAGAGAAACTAGACTCATAGGATGTGCATGTGTGTATATATATAAATATATATAAATAAATGCATACACATGTGAATATTTTAAAACTATATAGAGAGATTTATTATAAATAGTTGGCTCATACAATTATGAAGGCTGGTAAATCCCAAGATCTGCAAGGTGAGTCGGCAAGCTGGTGGTCTAATAATGTTGATGGTGTAGTTCTAGTGCAAAGGCTGACAGACTCAAGACCCAGGAGAACCAATGTTTCAGTTCAAGTCTGAAGGCAGGGAAAAAACCTCTATCCCAGCTCAAAGGTCATCAAGCAGGAGGAATTTTTTTCTTAGAAGGGAGAGGATCAGTTTTTAAATTCTGCTTTGACCATCAACCAATTGGATGAGATCCATCCACATTAGAGAGGACATTCTATTTGCTCAGCCTACAGATTTAAACATTAATCTCATCCAAAAACAACCTTACTAACACACCTGGGATACTGTTTGACCAAATAACTGGGCACCCTAATGCCGAGTCAAGTTGACATATAACATTATTATAGGTGATCATTAATAAAGTTACTAAAAATATTAGTGTATGGATTTTCACGTTACCATGTGTTTTTATTTCATTTGGGCAAGTACTTGGAATGGAATTGCCAAGTCATATGGAAAGTGTACATTTAACTTCACAGGCAATGATCAAATTACTTTCAAAGTGACTGTGCCATTTTCCAGTCCCATCAGCAATCTGAGAGTTCTGGTTGCTCCACATTTTCACCAACACTTGGTATTATTAGGTGGGTCAGTCTTCCTCTCTCTCTATCCCTTCTTCTTTCCATCCACTTCTCCCTCCCTCCCTTCCTTCCAATAGGTGTGTAATGGTATCTTGTTGTAGTTTTAATTTGCATTTCCCTAATGACTAGTGATGTTGAGCATCTTTTTATGTGTTTATTTGCTATCTATATATCTCCCTTGGTGAATTGTCCATTCAAATTTTTACTCATTGTTTGAGGGAGAGGGGTGTTTGCTTTCCTATTTTTGTTTTAGCAGAGTTCTCTCTATGCTCTGGGTACAAGTACTTTGTCAGATACATGTTTTCTGATATTTTTTCCCAGCCTGTGCTCAGTGTCTTGCAATAAACAGAATATAATTTTGAAAAAGTTGAGTTTATCCACCTTTAAGTGGATCATGCTTTCTTAAAAACCTTTTTTAATTGATACATAAAAATTGTATATTTATATGGGTACAACATAGTATTTTGATATATGTGTGCATTGTGGAATGCCTAGATCGAGCCAAGTAACATATCCTGTATGGATCTTGCTTTGGACAGCATATTAAAGAACTCTGACTAATCTAAGGAGAAAGTATATTCTTTTATGTTTTTATTGAGATAATTTTTTGATGACCACAAAGTTGAATTTAGGGGCCATCTTCTATAATTAAGACTTATTTACAGTCTAGCAGGTGCCTACAATATCACTATGAAGACTATGTTGTTTTATATTGGCCACAACATCTATTTAGTTTTTATGTAATAATTTACTGACAGAAAATCTCTATAATTACATTTTACAAAATATATAGTTAACAGGTGGAAACGGGTTTTTTTTGTTTGTTTGTTTTTGATTTTTAAATTCCCCTTACAATCCCAAGGTTCTATTCAATTAAAATAGCCTCTAAGGCCAGGCTCGGTGGCTCAGCCTGTAATCCCGCCCTTTGGGAGGCTGAGGTGAGTGAATTGCCTGAGCCCGCGGGTTCGAGACCCGCCTGGGCAACTTGGTGAGACCTCGTCTCTACAATAAATCAAAAAAAAAATTAGCCGGGCGTGGTAGCGTGCGCCTGTAGTTCCAGCTACTTGGAAGGCTGAGGCGAAAGGATCGCCGGAGCCCAGCAGGTCGAGGCTGCGGTGGCCGGTAGCGGCCAGTGCACTGCAGTCTGGGCAACTGAGTGAAACTCCAACTCAAAAAAAAAAAAAAAAAAGCCTGTAGTATTAAAACGTGAACTGTAGGAAATTTCTATTCTACAAGAAATTTCTATACTACAGTTGAATCAACAACTATTAAGAACTGCTGGAAATACTTTTATCATAAACATCACTCTGTCAAAAAGCACCAAGTAGAAAGTCAATACTGAAATTGTTCGTTATGCTACACATTCATATGCTTAGTATTGCACACCTGACTACTTGGCATCGTAAGAGCATGCTCAGAACAGATGAGCCTGAGTCTTGTTGGTGCTCAATGGGCTATGGTGCATGTGTGCTATGGTGTTATTCGTATGTGTATGTGCATGAGCCTGAACTTTAAAAGAAAAAAAAAGGAAAGAAGGAAGAAAAAGAGACCTGTTACAACTTTTCCTAATCAATGAAGCCATTTTCAAGACATACATTCAGAAAGTCAGGGAAAACTTGATATTTCAAAGACCACTTAAAAAAAAAAAAAATCAAGTACCCCAATAGTAGATGTGTTGATGGTATCCAAGTGTATAAAACTTTTGATGTGACAGTATACAGTTTTAAAAATAACATTGTTTTAAATATTCTTTTAAAATGACATTAAAACTGTTTGCAGAACTGCCGAAGTATCTCCTTGGGTCCCTAGTAACCTGGTTTGTAAAAACTCCCTGACCCTTTTCTGTTCCGTTTGTCTTACAAAGTAAATAAAAGTCAGATATATAAAGCAAATTTAAGGTCATACCACAGCGTTATGCTGAACAAAAGCCAGGTTCTCTGACCCTATTTTTGTTTTTTGTTGTTTTTCCTATTACCTGACCCAAACTTTCAAATTGTAGCAGAAAATATTTCTTCCTGGGACCATTACTTAAAGAATGAAGAGTATGCTTAATTCTGTGAACCTTTTTCTGGCATAATATGTCTTGGGTAATGAGGGTGTTTGGCTGAGGTGAGCAATTTTGGGAAATTTAAGACATTTCCCTTCCTAGCTTCCTCTAGAAGAGGTGTCCTACGCCAGAACCCAAAACCTAATGATAGTCACAAAAACTCTCTTGTTTGTTTTCCCTGTCTGTTGACCTATAATTTAAAACCCATTCAATGGCAGAGATTTATCAAGTGACTAATCCCTGAGAAGACTAGAAGTGGCAAAGGGAAAGTGATTGCACGCACCATTGGTCTTTTGTTCAAATAATAAAGGTGGCGAGCCAAATTCCTCTTTACTTACTCATAAATTCAGGGAGTGTGGTTATGAGTGTTTGGGCCTGGAGTGACTTGCTGCTGTGATGAAATGGACACGGGTGACTTGGGATGCCTTCACTGGACAAATTAACTTATATGGTCCTTGGTTTTCTTCAGTTGTCAAAGAAAATGTTATGTTTGAATAATAATAGTCGTAGTAGTAATTGAAATAACAATACCATAAAACCCAAACCAGCTCAGCTGTCCTGAAAATTAGACATAACTTGGAAATAAACTACTATTTTTAACTGGAATATGAGCTTCTCTTCTCAAAGTATGGATGGTTTCTTATTTTCACAACCTCTGGTACATTGCAGAAGCTCATTAAAGCTTGTTTGAATATTAGCTGAATATTGAATATTAGAGAGGTCATCTTTGATATAATGAAAACTCATTTACAGTCTACCATGTTCATACAGCACCATTATAAAGAGTAAGCCCATAAGTAGCAAATTTATCACAACCTTCCCACCTCCCACTGAGCGTCTCCTTGCTCCCAGAGAGCTTTCACTTAGAAAGATGTGGAAACTGTTTTTTAGCCAGTAATCCTAGGGTCTTATACATAAGTTTCGTCTTTTATACCAGGAAGATTTCAACAAGTGGCCCCTATTGTCATCCACTGACTCCCCTTGATAATTCTACATAACTGACCTAATATTATTATTTTTTATTTCCTATCTGATACCAATAATAAAAGAAGGAAAATAAAATACAACTAAAAAGTTGGGAGTATGTAAGGTAAAGATAACTGAGAAATATGCACCATAGTTTCCAAAATGATACTGTTGGACAGATGGGCACTGATTGTGGGACAACATCCCTTTCTAGACTAGTGTGTGAGTTATCTAGAGGAGGGCGCCCCAGCCCCCGGGCCATAGCCTGCCCTTCACTTCATGTACCACTTCTATCTGTGCCTCTTTTTTTATGGTTGTGTAATTATTTCATTATATATTACAATGTAATAATAATATAAATAAAGTGGACACTTGAATTATCCTGAAACCATCTCCCCCCACTCCCCATCTGTGGAAAAATTGTCTTCCACGAAACTCGTTCCTGATGCCACAAAGGTTGGGGACTGCTGATCTACAGAGAAATCTATTGAGGTGATGGTTGTAATTACTTGGAGAATCCCCCTTTGTCACAGTGTATGAAGGACCAGGTTTACTGTTTGTTGCTTATACACTCTCATGTACTCTAGAATGTGTGATACCTCATTGGGCTAGCTGAATCTTCAGAAGTAATAATACAACATAAAATTCCAAGTCCTTTCTCTTAATAGAGAAGGAATTAGTATGTTGGCTCATTGCCTAAAAACGTGCAGTCTTGTGTTTGCTCTTGGGTTTAGAATTACTTTTTGAAAAAATGAAGTCTGAAAATCGTTTCCATGGATATACTAGTATATAGGTATTCATTATTTGACTTATAGTAAATTTGATGATATTAATAACTTAGAAATAAAATATTACCAAAGTCCCCCACAAGTAACAATTTCTTTCTTTTATTTCACAAAATGCATTCTGACTACAATCTTGTTTTGTATTGTATCCCAAGTAAAAACCTCAGTGCAGATTTCAAACATTTTTTCTGGTTTAATTCCCTACTACTTTCTCGAATGACTATCCATAGTAATATTTGCTTATCTTAAAGGTATATTCCTGAATGCTTTTAATAACTGTTACCTTCAAAAATAATAAACCATTTATCTGAATTGCACACTCATCACTGGTGTGTTCTCAGAGCTCCTTAATGAGTCTGTCTGACCTCATGTGAACATTTGCATTCATAATGAGGGTTGGGACTCTATTCTGCTTAGATAATACTGTGCTTTAAGCCCTTATGAAGCTGACATGAATAGAGCTGTATTCAAGGAAGTTTTGAGAGAAAGAGATATGCTAGTCTTGGGTGTTGATCTTATTGGCGTTTTAGAACTAGAGGAACCCTTAATGATTAAGTATTTTAAACCTCACATTTCAGATGTTAATAAAATGAGGCTTAGAGTAGCTGATAACTGAGATAACCAGGAATAGAATCCAGGTCTTTTGAGTCAATGCTTTTTCTACAGTTTACCTGGGAACCTAGAAACTTCAGATCTATTACTTACTGAATGGCTCCAGTTCTTTTTCAGAAGGATGGGGGGCAAATATTTTAAAGAAAGCATATCTGATTAGAAATATACTTTTGTTGGCATTCTTTCTAAAAAGTATTGAGTGGGAAAGACATTAATCACTGAGTATCAGTGATAAGGTGGACACTAGACTTAGACTCTCTCTTTACTGACTATTTAATTAATTTCTCTGTTTCTCTTCATCTGAAAAAACAACTGCAATACCAACAGTCGCACAGATTTTTGCCATAATTATATGCATTGATGTAATACAAATGCACTGTAAGTAATAGGTGGCATATAGTGTTACAAGTCATTAATTAATATAGTTATGAATTACTATCATTTACCCACTATCAAGTTAGGGAGTCATTTGGTATCCGTGCAAAATGGTAAAGCAGAAATAACATGAATTTTAATATCAACCAGGATTCAAATTCCTTTGTTACTATTTTCCAGCTGGGGGATCTTATACAGATTAACACATCTCCCAGAAATGTCTGCCTTACAGAGTTGCAGGGATTAAATGAAAGCACTTAGCATAGTGTCTGGCACACTCCATGTTGATCTCGTTTCTCTCCTTGTCTTTCCTGAGCATTGGCAGGGCAGGTAACTACTGAAGATAGTGCCATTTTTACATGTGTGTGATACAACTTGTGTGTGATATAACATATGTGCTCTCCAGCATTGCATGCATTGGGTTTTTACTCCCAAGTCGACTTCATGCCAATTGCTTTTTACCCCTTTCTTTCCTGCCCTGTTTCTCTATTTCTTTATCCTTCCCAGCAAGTTCTAATTACAGTGATATGTCAGATGTGCCTCGTGTTTCTTGAGTGTCCCTGAGATGGCCTTTTGGTTGTAACTTGATGTGCTTTTATTTCTGATAAGAACAAAAAATTATTGATGATAGTTAATTAAAACCAGCTTTTGTTTATTTATGGAGTTCTCATCAAACCCAATCCCATTCTCTTCATTAACAGAGACTTTTGTTTTTACAGTGGCAAGTGTAAGTCAATTAAATAAAGGGTTATTTAAGTATCTGCGTAGCCTTCAAAAACAAAACAGAAGAACTCCGTGCCCACATTCAGCGCCATAGAACTGCCATCTTCTTGCCTTACTTAAGTACTTGGTAAGAACTGAATCCCATCCCTTCTGGACATTTCAAGCTCTTGAATCCCATTTTTCTTTCCTTCCCTCTTCTCACACTGTACTTTTCTGAAGTGGGGAAGCTTTACAGAGCCTCCGTGCACCTCCAGGAATTGTCTAGCTTTCTCCAACCCAGCCATATAGAATTTGAAAGAGTCCTGGAAAAGTTTGACTTACTTAAGTTGTTCAGCCGGTAGCCCAGTTTTTTTCATTGTCCCTGACAGCCAACATTCTCTCCACTGGGAGAGAATGTTCTTAACAACAAAATGCTAATGGATGATTTTTCCATGGTGCTTGGCACCAACATGATGTCTTTCATCAGTAGGCACTTTTCCACCTTCATTTTGACAGACATGCTTCTGGGGACCAGACAGGCAAAAGTCTCCCTCTGTTGCTGGGGTTTCAGTACAGTGTGTTCCTTCGATGATATCTCTGAGTGCTGGTAATGTGGAGGATATTAAAAAATAATGAGGATTTGGTAGGGGATGGGAGAACCAGCCCCAGAGGAGGCTGGGGGAGTTGACTAGAGCCCAATTCCTAATCAGATTAGAATCACAAATGTGGTTCATTTCTACTGAGTAGACTGTCGTATTTATGGGAAAAGCCTTTGAGCTTACTGCGGAGAGAATTCGTGTCTACATTAAGTATTTCGAATAGTTAAAGCTAAACCTCAACTTTTAGAAATACCTTAAAAAAAAAAAAACTAGGATGTTTTACGAGTTTTCCAGGCCAAAAGTGGAGAAAGTGATAGATAACAGGTCAGAAGAGCTTATAGATGTCTGCTCTAAATAATTTCAGTGTTAGTCTGTAAGTAATGGCTAATAATCAACAACTATGAGGTCTTACACTTTATGCTGTATATGGGAATATCAAAAGGAAAGAGAACTTTATCTTTCCCTAATTTTTTCTTTTGGAGCTTCATGTATAATTAGATGGGCAATATGGGGGCACAAGGAAGTCTCAATATTTAAAGCTAAAAAAGTAATTCAATCCAGTAAGCATTTGTGGATCACTAGGCAAGTAGTGTGCAATGTTCTGGAAGTCCGAACATGAATAAGGCGTGGTTCCTAACTGCCTGAAGTTTTTAGATTTCAAAGAAGATTACTATAAATGACTATAATGCAACATGAACCTAGAAAGTTCTTTGGAAACAAAGACAAAGGAAAACTTTTGTCAAGAAGAATCAAAAGTTTAAACCATAAGTTTCAGTTAAGCTTGATTGAAAGTTTTTTCGGGGCTTCTGCTAGGTGAAAGTGGAGAGATAAGGTACTCTAAGTAAAGGAAACAGCATAAGCAAAAGCGTAAATGTATGGGAGTTGATTATATGTTTGAGTCTGTAGTGGTACAACATAGGGAAAGTATAGGGATATATCTGAAAAGCAGGCAAAGGGCAAGTTTTGAAGAGCCATGACTTTCATGGGAAGAATTTATGCTTGTCTGCTGTGCAGAATAACTATTCTCAGTATGGGCAATGAATAGATATTCCCTTATTGGGCATATCAGAATTAGGAAGGAGCTTTATCAAATAACACATTTCCTTGAAAATTCTGAAATGACCTAAATAAAGGTCATTGCCATAAAAACCCACTGATACTGTGATGTTATACTCTCTCAACTGTGTTAGAGCAGAATGAAATTTAAGAACAGTTTTTGGTTTTACTTCTGGCTCCCATTGGAATCCCTTGGGGGAATTTTAAGGATACCAGCATAAAAGCCTGAGCACCAGTGTCGTCCACAAAGCTCTCCAGGTGATTCTAATGGGAGCAGGGCTTGAGAACTACTCCATTAGAAAGATAAAAATTAAGGGTGATTGAAACAGAGTAGTTAAATTGGAATTGCCCTCTCAAAGACAGTGAGTTTTAACTTTACTTAGAAAGAGATAGACTGTTGCAGGTGGGAAGAGGATATGATTAAAAATGAAAGCAATGGGCTGGGCTCAGTGGCTCAGCACTTTGGGAGGCTAAGGCGAGTGGATTACCTGAGCCCAAGGGTTTGAGACCAGCCCGGGCAACTTGGCAAGACCTCGTCTCTACAATAAATCAAAAATTAGCGGGGCATCGTACTGTGCACCTGTAGTTCTGGCTACTTGGAAGGCTGAGGCGGAAGATCACCGGAGCCCAGCAGGTCGATGCTGGGGTGGCCGGGAGTGTGCCACTGCACTCCAGTCTGGGTGACAGAGTGAGACTCCAACTCAAAAAAAAAAAAAAAAAGCATTATGTTCCCTTGATCTGGCCTTATCTGTGGTTTTGGCTTTAGGGGCCTGGGCTTCACATGAAGATTTCTAAGATCATGGGCAAAGATTGTCTGGGAGTACATGATTCTCAAACAGAAAGTTCTGCTGTGTGTTAGAATCACCTAATCATTACCAGTCCTTCTAGCTATGAATCTAGATAAAAGAAACAGAAACAGCATATAGTTTCTATGTACAAAATAGAAGTAGTAATTAACAAGAATAGAGTGAAAAATAGAGTTTAAAATCTACCTTTTCCAGATATTCAATTCATAGTATGCATGGACTTGAAATGCTTCATTTATAATAGAGCCAGGCACAACTTGAAATAATTGATAGGATATGGACATATATATAATGGATGAGGTGCTTATTACTTTAATCACTTAGATTTACTCTGTCATGCTGCTGAGGTCACAAATACAACCAAGACAAAATTGGAATGATCAAGAAAGATTATGAAACAGGAAAGGGCAAAAGATAAGGTTTTGTTTTATGTGAGAGGGAGACATTTAAATTTTAGTGGTCCAGAAGGATTTCTTACTGTAATCTCAGCACATTGGTGTGAAGTACATGGCAATTCATTGGTTTGCTTCTTATATGGTCATTCTCCATATCAGTGAATACATATGTGAAAAGCACTGTCGTGGAATCTGTGCTCGGTAATGTGCCTGTTACTTTGAGTGTTTGCAGCAGAAGAAGGGCATTGGAAGAGAACAATATTTACAAATGTCTAGATGCGTGAAAGAGTATGGACCTGGGAGAGGCAAAAATCTCTGTAAGGATGGAATCCAGGGCATATCTGGGGAGAGACAGGAGCGGGTAGTAGAGAAAGTAGACAGAAAATAGATCAGAAGAGGTATGGGGATGTCTGTGCTAAAATGTTACAGTGTTAGTCTGCAAGTAATGACTAATTTTTGAAGGGATTTTACAAACTAAATATCTGCATTTATTCTTTTCAAAATCTTCCTAGAAGATGATGGCTAAACAAATTTATTTATGTTTTAGAGTTGTGGGGTACATGTGAGGATTTACTACATAAGTAAATTGCATGCCGGTGGGGTTTGGGCTTCTAGCAGGCCCTCTCTCTCCCTGATAGTGGGCCTGCTACCCAGTGTGTGGTTGTGTGTCTCTTACCTCGCCTCCTTCCCTCCCTCTAGTGTCTGTTGTTTGCACTTTTGTGCTTTTGTGAACAGTGATCAAGGCTGCAAAGAACATGATTTTGTTCTTCATAAAGAAGAATAATATTGAGTGAATAATATTCCACTGTGTGTGTGTGTATATATATATATACACTGCGTGTGTGTATATATATATGTGGTATATATATATATACCACATTTTCTTTATCCAGTTCACCTTCAGTGGACATCTGGGTTAGTTCCATGTTTTTGCTAGTGTGAATAGTGCTGCCCTGAATGTACATATATGCAGGTGTCAAGGGTGACTGAACTTGAGTGAAGAAAATTAGGTGGTTCATGCCATGGTCCAGATAGATAAAGAGGACCCAATGAATGGTTGAGGAGTGGGGATGAAAAGAAAGGAATGACTCAAAGAAATCAATACAACTTGTTGACAAAAAACATGATGAGAATGAGAGAGAACAAGAAATCCAGCATAACACCAAGGTTTTTGGATACGATGACTGGGAGGTGATGAGGCATTAACTGCAAGGTGGAATTTCAAAGGAGGAACAAACCTGTTGAATCTGAGATGGTTGGTGGAATATGTAGTTAATCTAGAGGATAGTTGGACTTATGGTCTTAAGGTACCAATTTAGAAGACACTAGCATATAGTGATTGAATGTCATTTGCCATCTGAATACAGAGATCATCTAGAAAGACTGTGTAGTATGAGAAGGGAAAAAAATGGCAAAGAAGATTCCTGGAGAACCACACTTAGTGATGAATGAAAGAAGATGAGTCTACAGGTTAACTAGAGAGAGCAGAGAAGTAGGAGAGAAAAGTAGAGGGTGGAATCAGAAGTTCAGGGAAGCAGAAAGAATTTTTAGGCATGTGCAACAGTCAACTCTAACAAATGTGGAAGAAAGGGCAAAATCACTGAAAAGTGCTAACTGAATGCAACAGTCAAATTGTGAAATTTCAACAGGACAGTGGGGATGGAAACCAGTTGTAATTGGTTGAAAAGTGAATGGTTGAGACTGGAGAGAAAGCATAGATTGAGTGTTTGAAAAGACATTTTTAGATTCAGGGGTACATATGCAGGTTTGTTGCATAGATACAGTGATGACATTGGGCTTCTAGTGAACTCACCACACAAATAAAGAACATTGTACCAGTGGGTAATTTTTCAACCCTCAACCCCCTGCCTTCCTCCTTTTGGAGTTCTCAGTGTCTATTTACTCACTCTATATGTCCATGTGTACCCATTGTTTAGCTCCTGTTTATATGTGAGAACATGTGGCAATTGATTTTCTGTTTTTGAGTTTTTTCCCTTAGAGTAATGGCTTCCAGCTTCATATATGCTGCAAAGGACATGGTTTCATTGTTTTTTTATGACTGCATAGTGTTCTGTGGTGTATAAGTACCATGTTTTTCTTATCTAGTCATTCATCGATACTTAGGTTGATTCCATGCTATGTGAATAGTGCTGTAATAAACATATGAGTGCAGGTGTCCTTTTAATAATGATTTCTCTTCCTTTGGGTATATACTCACCAGTGCAATTGTTGAGTCAAATGGTAGTTCTGTTTTTAGTTTTTTGCCATATCTCCCCACTCTCTTCCATAGTTGTTGTACTAATTTACATTCCCACTAACAGTGTATATAAGCTTTCCTTTTTCTTTGCATCCTTGCCAACATCTGATATTTCTTAAATTTTTTTAAATTTTTAATTTTAAAGATGTGGTGTTGGTAGCCAGCCATGGAGGCCCACTAAACCTTAGAAATCAGGGAGGGCCATGGACCCCGAGACCACTAGGATGTGTTCGGGAGCTGTAGACGCCATTTTCCTTCCCCTCTAATATTTAGCATATTTAACCAGAAATAACTCTGATGATCTAAGCACGAGGCTCTGAAACTACAGCAGGCATGGTTAACTGTGAAAACTCACTGTTTCTGTTTCTCACAGACTGCGGTTTTGGCCATTGCATAAGCATAATTCCAACTCAGGTCACTTTTGAGAGCCTCAATATATATTACAAGCTTTTTTGTATTAAAATCATAGGTTTAAGTTTAGTATAGATATATAGAATATAAGATTTTAGAGTAGCCATTTTGTTAAGAGATTGTAATCAGTTGTTTCGAGAAGTGGCCCACTATGTACTTTGGGCTGGGCTGCATTCTTAAGAGCCCGATCCATACTCTGGACTGGCAGCATTCTTCTAAAAGCCAGCTTTAGCTATAATTAGTGTAAGGTTTTTGGCTTTATAGAATCAAGTTAAATTTACACAATATACTTTAGAAGAATTACAGGATAGGTAGTTTTAATATTAAGGATTGTTTAAGCTTAGTAATTTTAGTTAATGATTATTTAGGGTATTGTTTTATGAACTAAAATGTTGTGTTAATTTAGAAAGCCCAGTGTGATTTCTGGACTGGACCACATTCTTTAGAACCGGTTTAAGTTGTATTTGTTAAGAGTTGTCATAGCAACCATGCAGTCGGAACCTTAGCATAG
>CAUYQG010143595.1:0-16887 GCA_963574415.1 Tarsius wallacei | reverse complement strand
CTAATTTATTTTTTGTAGAGACAGGGTCTATGTTGTCCAGGTTGGTATTTTTTTTTTGAGTTGGAGTCTCTGTCGCCCAGGCTGGAGTCCAGTGGCACGCTCACAGACACCGCAGCCTTGACCTGTTGGGCTCAGGTGATCCTTCCACCTCAGCCTTCCAAGTAGCTGGAACTACAGGCACGTGCCACGCCTGGCTAATTTTTTGATTTATTGTAGAGATGAGATCTCACCAAGTTGCCCAGGCTGGTCTTGAACTCATGGGCTCAGGCAATCCTCTCACTTCAGCCTCCCAAAGTGCTGGGATTATAGGCATGAGCCACTGTGCCCGGCCTGTATAGCTAATTTATTTTTTGTAGAGACGGGGTCTTACTATGTTGTCCAGGTTGGTCTTAAACTCCTGGCTTCAAGCAACGTTCCCACCTTGGCCTCCCAAAGTGCTGGGATTACAGATGTGAGTCACTACCCAGCTTCCTGTTTTAGGTCTGGGAGGGAACTGGGTCACTGGAATTGTATCAAATTTTGATCTGGATGGTTGGTCTTTCTTGTGTCTTATTTACTGGAATTATGAGGTCAACAGGAGGTCATTTCATGTGAATACATTTCAGAAATTACAGATATCTCCTTTACATCTATGATCTTTTTTTTTTTTTTTTTGAGTTGGAGTTTCACTCTGTCGTCCAGGCTGGAAAGCAGTGGCATGCTCACAGCCATGCTAGTGTTGACCTGCTAGGCTCTGACAATCCTTCTGCCTCAACCTTCAGGCGTGCGCTACCATGCCCAGCTAATTTTTTGACTTATTGTAGAGATGAGGTCTCATCATGTTGCCCAGGCTGGTCTCTAACCCATGGGCTCAAACAGTCTTCTTGCCTTGACTTCCCAAAGTGCTGGGATTACAGGCTTGAGTCACTGCACCTGGCTTCTTATTTTGACTATGATATACTGAACAGAAATTTTTTTTTGAGTCAGAGACTCACTCTGTCACCCAGACTGGATTGCAGTGGCATGCTGGGCTCAGGCAATCCTTCCTCCTTTGCCTTCCAAGTAGCTGGAACCACAGGTGTGCGCCACCACACCTGGCTAATTTTTTTATTTATTGTAGATACGAGGTCTTGCCATGTTGCTCAGGCTGGTCTCAAATCCCTCAGCTCAGGCAATCCTCGCCTCTGTCTCCCAAAGTGCTGGGATTATAGGCATGAGCCACTGTACCTGGCTAAAACTTTATAAACACTGGAATTTGAATATCATAATTTTTTTTTAGTTGAGTCTGTCTTTTGCCCAGACTGGAGTGCAGTGGCATGAGCCTCCACCTTCTGGACCCACATGATCTTTCCACCTCTAGTCTCCCCAGTAGCTGGGACTACAGGTATGCGCCACCATGCCTGGCTAATTTTTTGATTTTTTATAGAGACAAGGTCTCACTATGTTGCCTAGACTGACCTTGAGCTCCTGGGTCAAGCAATTCTCCTGTCTCAGCCTCCTAAAGTGCTGGAATTGTAGGTGTGAGCCACCACACCTATAATTGGACAGATTTCATACAATTTTTACATGTTACAAGATAATATTCTTTTTTTCAGCCATTAAAAAACCATAACATCTCAGATATGGCTTGCTGTAGGCTGTATAAAGACAGGGGACAGGCTGGATTGGATTGGCCCCAGATGCAACTTCTAAGAGAATAAATGTAAGGCTCAGTTGTTTGGTCAAGTTCCTTAAGCATGAGGCAGTCAGATAGTATTTTTATTATTTAATATATATTTTTAAAGTTATGTTTAATTTTTGTAGAGACAGAGTCTTGATGTCTTGCCTAGGCTGGTCTCAAATCCCGGGCCTTAAGAGGATTCCTGCTTTGGCCTCCCAAAAGTGCTGGGATTTCAGGTGCGAACCACTACGCCTGGCTAATTTATCTATTTTTATTTTTTGTAGAGATTGGGTATCACTATGTTCCCAAACTAGTCTGGAATTCTGGCATCAAGCAATCCTTCCACCTTGGCCTCCCGAAGTGCTGCAATGATGCGATGATAGAGCCATCGTGATTCCCGGCCAGCTAGTGCTTTTATGGAAAAGGGACCCTACTTGGGGATTATGACCCCTGGCTTCCTGGAAGGCAATCTATCCTCCGAGGGACTGGAAGCCCCCCGACCCCGGCCCTGAGCCCTGGCCGGCATGGCCCTGGAACCTTGAAAGCCCAAGATCCTTCCGGGGCCCAGGGACATTGCTGCTGCCCACCTCCCTCTCAACCCTGCTCTCCGCCTAGCGGCCGCCAGGGGCGACAGCGCGCGCATGCGCCCAACTCCGACCGCGTCGCCCGGGCGCCCGCACCTGGCAGCCAATCACAGGTCGCACCGGGCGCTCGTGCGGAGGCGTCCGAGTCGGCAGCGCCTCGGGCCTGAGGAGGCGTTGCTACCGGCTTGGCCCCGGGGAGCGCCTCCGGGGCCGGTGCGTGGCCTGCCGCTCTGGGACGGCTGCTGACCTGCGCGGGTAAGGACGGGGGCGTGGCGGGCTGCAGAGCTCCCTGAGGGAAGGCGGGAGGGGTTCCGGGCCTGCCGCGACTCCGCGGTCCCGACGCCGCGCCCGACCCTGTGCTGCCCGAGGGGCCTCCCCAGCGCCGCGCGGCCTTCCGAAGGGAGTGCGGGGAGGCGGCCCCGGCGGGTCCCACGGTCCCTCAGCACTCCGCGGCGTCACCTCACAGGCGGCCTCCCCTCCCCCGCGCGGATTGCGGGTCTCCGGGGAAGCGGCCTGTCACTGCTCCCGATGCCTCCTCTTCCCGCCTCTCCCTTGGCGCTTAGTGCATCAGAAACCAGGTTTGTAACCCCAGGCCCCCTCCCTTCTTCTGGAGATCTGGAGGCCCAAACCCATCCAGGCGTTTACATGGGTTGGCCTCTCTCCCCTGCCGCAGCGTCTGATTTTTCTTGTTTGCTGCTTGGCTGCCGGGACTGTATAACGCAGCCCCCTGGACCCTAACGAATCCCTTCCAGGAGAACCGGGACCAGGGTGATTGGGCGGCTTTTTATTTGGGCAGTTCTCTGGTGGGGGTTTTCTTTGCTGAGGTGGGGTAGATTGGAGGACTGGATTTTGGGGAAGGGCGTTCAGTTCTCTTTTCTTGTTAAGTGTGAGATGCTTGATAAACATCCGCATGGCAGCGTCAGGTGGGCAGTGGGATATGAAATGTTTAGTTTCATATGAGTAGCCCTAATCCTTTTGTCTGGTTACCTCAAGGATATGACCTTCTCCTGCGTGGAATATCTAAAGTTCTTAAAAATTTTAGCGTGCACCTGAGGTAAGGAGAAAAACCAGGATTCTGTATCTCTTTTCCTTCAGTTTTGCTCCCTTGACCTCTCCTGTGCTAAAACATTGCTATTTAGTGTTTCCCAAGGAAATCTGAATGTGTACATAAATTCAGACCAATTGTTGATTTTGGCAATTCTGGAACCCTCTAAATTGCTTCCTTAAAAAAGGAGAGGGTAGTGATAGTGTTCTTTCACCTGTTCTCTTGAAAAAAAAGTAAGGACATAATTGACATTAAGTTATATAAAACTGACTTCTTTTTATCATATCTTTTTTTTAAGGACTATTTGATGAGGTAATTGCATGCAACTGGACAGGGGAGGCCATCTGAATTCATTCCTTGAGGTAAGATTATAAGTAAATTCTGTGCCCAATAATTTGTGAATACAACTCACTGAGACCATTGTATTTGTTAGTTATCTATTGCTGTGTAACAAATTGTCTCAAAACATAGTAGCTTAAAATAACAGTTTTTTATTACTTCATAGTTCTTGAAGGCCCAAGAGTGACTTAGCTGGCTGATTCTGGCTCATGGTCTCTCATGAGGTTGCTGTCAAACTTTTGGCTGTATTGACAGTTTCTGCAAACCTGACTAGAGTTGGGTGATCTGCCTCTAAGGTCACTCACTTGGCTGATGGCAGGATACCTCATATCCTCACTTTGTGTGCCTCTCCATGGGGATGCTCATATCATGGCAGCTGACTTCCCCAAGAGTGAGTGTTTCAAAAAAACCTTGTACCCAGGATGAAGTGCAGAATCCTTATAACCTATTTTCAGAAGTTGTATGCCATCTCTTCCATTGTATGTGCTTGGTCCCACATGCCAACCTTCTTACAGTGGGTTTCATTTGGGGCTGTCTTGGAGGCCCTTTTACTCACTATTCCACCCTTTTCCATATGATGTCAGGCATTTTCGTGGGAGTGAATAATTTGACTTCTTGCTAGGGCCAAAATCTCTACTTGTGCACTTGTTTATACCAGCAAGACTCCTCTTTGTCTAGTATTAAGTTTTCTGTCGCTCCAGATCATGAACATAGCAAGCATGTTCACTGTACTGTCACCTTACTTTATTTTTTTTCCTCTCTTAATTTTTTTATTTTAAAGATGAGGGGTACAATTCACCAATTCAGGGTTATACAAATGTTGGTTATGCAGGTACCCTTTGTCACCTCTCTTTAAAAATCTATTGCTTGATACCAAATCCCCCTTCTGCTTTTAAAATTTTTTGTTTGCTTGTTACAGGAAAATTTCTCTGGAGTTTTCCTTATTTGTCTACTATTCTTCTGTAGCGGGAAGACAGAGAGGCTGTGACACTGAGGCTATCACAGGAAGTAGCAATTTTATCTATGCGGGTGGACTCGGTGGGCTAACGCTGCCAGGCTGAGCACCCCAGAAAGGGAGGAGAGGGGTCTTATACCTTTGTTTAGGTAAGGGAGGGGGGTCGTGTTGAGCGATTACACATTTTCTTTGGAATTCACAAGGTTGTACTCAGCAAAATCAGATTTTCAAAGAACAAATGGTTTCCAGGAAATGCAGAGCCAATTGGGGCTGTAAACTGATAAAGAGAGGATTTGGGTAAGTTGTGAATTAGTCACTCTTTTGTATTTCCATGAAAGCCTTTAGTCTTTAGCTATCTGGTCTTTTTTTTCTTTTTTTTTTTCCCCTAACAAAACCGGCCTGATGGGATTTCAGAGCTTGCCAATTTACTTTTTTTTTTTTTTTTGAGTTGGAGTCTCACTGTCGCCCAGACTGGAGTGCAGTGGCCGCTCCCAGCCACGCAACCTCGACCTGCTGGGCTCCGGCGATCCTTCCGCCTCAGCCTTCCAAGTAGCTGGAATTACAGGCACGCGCTACCATGCCTGGCTAATTTTTTATTTTTTGTAGAGATGAGGTCTTGCCAAGTTGCCCAGGTGGGTCTCGAACCCGCAGGCTCAGGCAATCCACTCACCTCAGCCTCCCAAAGGCACGGGATTACAGGCTGAGCCACCGAGCCCGGCTGCCAATTGACTTTCAAAAGGAATGCTTTTAACTTGCTATTAGCCCACTTTCTGCCATACTCCCATTCTCTCTTTTTTTTTTTGAGTTTGAATCTCACCGTTGCCCAGGCTGGAGTGCAGTGGCACTCTCACAGCCACTGCAGCTTCGACCTGCTGGGTTCAGGTGATCCTTCTGCTTCAGCCTTCCAAGTAGCTGCAACTACAGGTGCGTGCCATCACACCCAGCTAATTTTTTGACTAATTGTAGGGACGAGGTCTCGCCAGGTTGCCCAGGCTGGCCTCACCTTTCTTTTTATTTTTATGTTTTGTAGAGACATAGTCTCCCTGTGTTGCCCAAACTGATCTCAAATATCTGACTTCAAACAGTCCTCCCGGCTTATCCCCCCAAAGTCGGGAATATAGGCATGAGCCACCATGCCTAGCCCCTTGTCTCTTCCACTCTCTCTTTCAGAGCTTTTTTTTTTTTTTTTTTTAATCAGTGTCTCACTCTGTTACCCAGGCTGGAGTGCGGTGGCATGATCATGGCTCAGGGTATCCTAGACCTTCTGGGTTCGGGTAATCCTTCCTTCTTAGCCTCCCAAGTAGTTGAGATTATAGGCATGTGCCACCACACCCGGCTAATTTTTTTTAATTTTTTTGTAGAGATGAGGTCTTGCTATGTTGCCCACGTTCCGGTCTCCAACTCCTGGATTCAGTCAATCCTTCCACCAAAGTCTCCCAAAATGAGTGTTTTTTGTTTTTGTTTTTCTTTTTTTTGAGGTAGAGTCTCACTCTGTTACCCAGGCTGGAGTGCAGTGGCACACTCATGGCCAGCACAACCTCGACCTGCTGTGTTTAGGCAGTCTTTCCACCTCAGCCTGGCTAATTTTTGATTTATTATAGAAATGAGGTCTTGCCAAGTTTCCCAGGCTGGTCTTGAACACGTGGGCTCAGGCAGTCCTCTCACTTCAGCCTTTCAAAGTGCTGGGATTATAGATATGAGTCACTGTACCCAACCTCTGTAACTTCCTTTTTTTTTTTTTTTGAGTTGGAGTCTCACTCCATTGTCGCCCAGGCTGGAGTGGACACCCTGGTGCCAACCTGCTGGCCTCGGCGATCCTTTTGCCTCAGTCTTCCAAGTAGCTGGAACTACAGGTGTGTGCTACCATGTCTGGCTAATTTTTGATTTATTGTAGAGATGAGGTGTCACCAAGTTGCCTGGCCTGGCCTTGAACCCTTGGGCTCAGGCAGTCTACTAGCCCAGGCCTCCCAAAGTACTGGGATTATAGGTTGAGCCACTGAGCTCCCCCGTAGCTTCTTAATTTATCTTGTTCTACCATTACCCCCTAAAGTCTGTCCTCCACTGGATAGCCAGAGGAATCCTTTTGAACTGAAAGTCAGATCTTATCACTCCTCACTCAGAACCTCTCAGTAAACTCTAGTCACACTCAGAGCAAATGCCAAAGAACTTAGAATGGCCTGTTCGGTCTTGGTTTTCCTCTTCTACATCCAGTTATTTTTTTGATCTTTTTTTTTTTTTTTGAGTTGGAATCTCACTCCGTCACCCAGGCTGGAGTGCAGGGGCACGCTCACAGCCACCCCAGTGTCGGCCTGCTGGTCTCTGGCGATCCTTCCACCTCAGCCTTCCTTCCAAGTAGCCAGAACTACAGGCATGTGCTACAACTTCTGGGTAATTTTTGATTTGTTGTAGAGACAAGGTCTTGCCAAGTTGCCTTCAAACCAGCTCAGGCAATCCATTCGCATCAGCCTCCCACAGGGCTGGAATTACAGGCTGAGCCATTAAGCCTGGCCCATTTTTTGATCCTATTTGTAACTTCTCTCCTTTTCATTGACTCTCCTATGTTAGCATCTTGATCAGTCCTTAAGGGAAAATTTCAGAGTTGTGTTATATGATCCAGGCTCAGAGTCTTTGTATTTGATGTTCCCTTTGCTGAAGTGCTCTTCCCCAGATACCTATATCTGTGTTATATCAATATCACTCTGCCTCCATCTCCTACTTTTTCTCCCTAGCATTTATATAACTGTCTTACTTAAAGAAATTTTTTTTCTGATTATCCCCACTGGAATTTCAGTTCCCTAAAGAGAAGAACTTTGGGTCACTGCTGTATCCCCAGACCAGCACCTGGCACTTGATAGGCTCACCAGTCTTGTTTACTCAATCAAAGCACCACCTTGATGCTATCCCCTCTACCTTTTATATGTGTTCAGGAGACTGTCAAAAGAGCAAACTTGTTATCATTATTGTATCATTTAGTTCTCAGTTTCTTGTAGACAGGGATGTGTTTTAATTCTACTGATTCAATGTATTTTATAGCTGTAATTCACCCAAAGTATTAAACATTAAATGTCAAAACATCAAAGTTATATGTTTGGCCACACATAGATGCTCTTTCTGTAGAGTAATAATTTCTCACTGATTTAAATAATAATATTTTTTCCTTTAGGCCTGGGAGTTTTGTTATTGTTGTTGTTTCTGTTTTTTTGTTTTTTTGAGTTGGAATCTCACTCTGTTGCCCAGGCTGGAGTGTAGTGGCACTCTCATGGCAACCCCAGCCTCAACCTGCTGGGCTCAGTGATCCTTCCACCTCAGCCTTCCAAGTAGCTGGAACTACAGGCATATGCCACCATGCCTGGCTAATTTTGTTGATTTATTGTAGAATGAGGTCTCACCAAGTTGCCCAGGCTGGTCTTGAACCCTCGGGCTCAGGCAGTCCTCTCACCTCAGCCTCCCAAAGTGCTGGGATTATAGGCATAAGCCACTACGCCCAGATTCAGAAGTTCTAATGCAATATTACTTTAGGGTGAATCTGATAGGTCAAAAAAATAATAGTGACTTTCAACTTTTGGCTCTTAACACTTATTAAATGTGGGCAAAAGCTATTGTAATCTTGTCTTTTGTTTCCAAATCTCTTATATACTTACAAATTCCATATACTTAGAAACTACAAGTATACTAGGTCTATTCCTTGCTCTTTCCCTTAAATGTATAAATTAGTTGGTTATTTGAATAATCCTGAATAATACAATTCTGAGAGTTTATTTAAGCATTAGTATTTTAAAGGTTTGTAAATAAAATTTGAATGCTCTGTAGAAGATTTTTCCTCTGGGGGTCTCCCAATAACAGAGAGATCCAAGTTACATAGGGATTCATGACAGTGCCCATCTGGCCTGCATGGAATAGGTTCACAGGACTTTCATAACATCCAGATTCCTTTTAACTAGGTGGACTATATGATTTAACATCTAAAATAGAATACTTATTCAGAATGAAAAGTGGCGCTATTAGTAAATACAGTAAATATCAGTAAATATAAGAACATGTTAAACAGGGACTGTTTTGGTCAAAACAGGATATTTGGTAATCCTACTCATAACTGATTTGGTCTTCCAAGTCCTTAGTATCAGAGAAGTGTTCACTCTGCAAGAAGGTATAACTGCTGGGTGTGGTGGCTCATGCCTGTAATCCCAGCACTTTGGGAGGCAGGGGCGAGAGAGGATTGCCTGAGCCCAGGGGTTATAGACCAGCCCAGGCAACTTGGTGAGACCTCATCTCTATAATAGATATAAAAATTAGCTGGGCATGATGGTGCATGCCTGTAGTTCCAGCTAATTGGAAGGCTGAGGGAGAAGGATCACTGAGCCTAACAGGTTGAGGCTGCGGTGGCTGTGAGCGGGCCACTTCTCTCCAGCCTGGACAACAGTGTGAGATTGACTAAAAAATAATAATAAATATATAAAAATAAATAAAAATTAAAAAACAAAAAGAGGCCGGGCGCGGTGGCTCACACCTATAATCCCAGCCCTTGGGGAGGCTGAGGTGAGAGGATTACCTGAGCCCACAGGTTCGATACCAGCCTGGAGAACTTGGCGAGACCGCCTCTCTTCAATAAATGAAAAAATCATCTGGGCATGATGGTGCATGCCTGTAGTTCCAGCTATTTGGTAGGCTGAGGTGGAAAATATTGTCTGAGCCTAGCAGGTCGAGGCTGTGGTGGCTGTGAGTAGCCACTGCACTCCAGCCTTGGTGACAGAGTGAGACTCTGACTCAAAAAATAAAATAAAAAGAAGGTATAACTTCCGTCTCTGGAAAGAATGTGACTCTTACTACAAATTTATAGATTCACCGCTTCATACTAACTTAATTATCTTTGTTAGCTAGATTGGCTTGTATTGTTATCATTATCCTAATTATGTAACTCTTGTTATGAGTGGAGTCTGCTTAGGGGCTTTGAAAATTTAACATCAGTGGTTGGATGGAAGGAGGTGTCACACCAGCCTGTCATTAGATATTTTTTCTCTTTAACTGAGACATAATTTATATACTATAAAACGTGCCCTTTGGAATGTAAAATTGAATGGTTTTTAGTATATTTATAAAATTGTACAACCAATCCAGAACATTTCATCAAGCCTAAAGAACTCTGTATCCACCTGTCACTTTCTGTATTACTTTCCTGTGACTGCATAACAAATTACTGCAAACTTGGTGGGTGGCCTGAAACAACAAAAATTTATTTTTCCTTAGTTCTGGAGGCCAGGAGTTAAAAAAAAGTTTCACTGGACCTAAGTCAAGATGTTGGCAGAACTGTGCTTACCCTTCCTCCACCCCTGGGGACTCCAGTATAGAATTCGTTTCTTGACTCTTGGCAGTTTGTGGATGTGACATTTTTGGGTTTGTGGTCATTGTTGCTCCAGTCTCTGCCTCTGTCTTCACGTCACTTTCTTCTAGAATATGTGTGAAACTCCCTCTGTTCCTCTTAGATGGCATTTAGGGCTCACCTGTATAGTCCAGGATAATTTTCTTATCTCAATATCCTTAATCATACCTGCAAAGAGCCTTTTTCAACATAAGGTAATATATACAGGTTCAGGAATTAGGACCTAATGTTTTGGAAGCCATTTTTCTTTTCTGTTTTTTTTTTTTTTTTTTTTTTTGAGTCAGTCTCACTCGGTCCCCCAGGCTAGAGTTCAGTGGCATGCTCATTGCCACCCCAGAGTTGACCTGCTGGGCTCAGTTAATTCTTCTGCCTCAGCCTTCCAAGTAGCTGGAACTACAGGTGTGCACTACCACGCCTAGCTAATTTTTTGATATATTGTAGAGACGAGGTCTCACCAAGTTGCCTGGGCTTGTCTCAAACCCCTGGGCTGAGGCAATCCACTTGCCTTGGCCTCCAAAGTGCTGGGATTATAGGCTCGAGCCACTGCGCCAGGCCAGAAGCCATTTTTCAACCTACTGTACTCCCCATTGTTCTTTTCCTGTAGCCCATGGAAACCACTATTTTATTTCTGTCTTTATGGATTTGTCTCATTTGGGCATTTGGTGTAAGTGGATTTATACACTATGTGGTCTTTTTTAAAATCTGGCCTTATTCACTTAGGATATTTTCAAGGTACATCATGTTGTACGTAGTATCTGTATTTCATTCCCTTTTATGACTGAATAATATTCCATTGTATGGGTAGATCACAGTTTATCTATTCATCAATTTGCATTTGGTCTGCACTTTGTGGCTATGATGGATAATGCTGCTGTAAACATTGATGTACAAGTTCTTACTGAACTTATGTTTTTCTGTTCTCTTGGGTATATACCTATGAGTGAAATTGGTGGATCATATGGTAACTATATATTTAACTGTTTGCACTCGGATGGGACATTGTAAATCCAGCAAACTAATGGGCTGTCCCCTCTCAGGAGACATAAAAGGATTGCTGGTAATTATACAGGATAAACTTATGGAAACACATATTTTTCAAAAATGTTTGTTTGCTTGAAGTTTTCCATGCAAAACCAGTGAAAAACGTATGTCCCAGTTGAAGTTTGTCAAGGTTCTAATCAATCAGTTGAGAAGTGATTTTTAGGAATCACGAGTGTATCCTTCCACATCATCTTCAAATAACAGACTGGACAATAGATTGCATATTATTAATGTGGGAGGAAGAAAATGAGACTGCATTGTTTGCGCAAATGGAAAAACACCAGGTGTAGTCCTGACACAGTAGCTCACAACTATAATCCCAGCACTTTGGGAGGCCAAGGTGACAGGATTGCTTGAGCCCAGAGGTTCGAGACTAGCCTGGGCAACTTGGTGAGATCTCATCTCTACAATAAGACAAGAAAAATTAGCTGGGTGTAGTGGTGCATGCCTGTGGTTCCAGCTACTCGGAAGGCTGAAGCAGAAGAATCACCTGAGCCCAGCAAGTCGAGGCTGCAGTGACTGTGAGCGTGCCACTGTACTCCAGCCTGGGTGACAGAGTAAAACTCTGACTCAAAAAAAAGAAAAACACCAGATTGATTATGTCAAATTACTATTGTACAACATGTATCAATGAACCTGCAATGCATGTTGGTGACTTTCACACGTTACCACACATTAGAAAAATATATACAATTTTGGTTTTTTGCCGTAAATACATTTCTCAATGTCCAAAATTCCATTTTAAGCCAAATAGCTTAACAATAAAATAATTGGGTCCAGCATTGTACTATTTAATATGAAGTGATTCGTTTTTCAGTTTCGTAAAAAGGTATGGTGGAATTGCTGGTAGTTGATCCACGAGATGTCTCCGAGTGGAAAGGGTTAATTTTTGGCAATTGCCAAACTGTTTTCCAAAGTGATGTCACCAGTTTACATTGCCACTAGCAACATGTGAGGATTCTGATTTCTGCACATCTTCTGCACTGCTTGTTAATTGTTTTGTTTTGTTTTCGAATTGGAGTCTCCCTCTGTTGTCTAGACTAGAGTGCATTGGCACACTCAGGACTATCCCAGCATGGACCTGCTGGGCTCTGGCGAGCCTTCCGCCTCAGCCTTCTAAGGCTGAGGAACTACAGGCGCACACTACTATGCCCGGATGATTTTTTAAAAATTTATTGTAGAGATGAGGTCTCGCCAAGTTGCCTGGGCTGGTCTCGGAACCATGGGCTCAGGCAATCCTCTTGCCTCGGCTTCCCAAGGTGCTGGGATTATAGGCTGAGCCATCGATTCTGGCCTGTTATGCTTTTTGAGTGAGAGTCTCTCTGTGTAGCCCAGGCTAGTCATGGCTCACCACAGCCAGAACTGCTTGGGTTCTGGCAGTCCTTCTGCATCAGCTGGGACTATAGGTGCATGCCACCATGCCTGGCTAATTTTTAAAAATTTTTTGGAGAGACAAGGTCTCACTGTGTTGCCATGGCTAGTTTAAACTGGGCTCAAGCAGTTCTCTCATCTTGGCCTTCCAAAGTGCTGGGATTATAGGTTTGAGCCACCATGCCCAAACACTTGTTATGGTTTTTGGTTATAGCTAACCTATTGGTTATTAAGTGATCTCATTGTGGTTTTTTTATTTTTTATTTTTTTGAATTAGAATCTCACTCTGTCGCCCAGGCTAGAGTACAGTGGCATGCTCATGGCCACTGCAGCCTCGACATGCTAGGCTCTGGAGATCCTTCTGCTTCAGTCTTCCAAGTAGCTGGAACTACAGGCATGTGCCACCACACCTGGCTAATTTTTTGATTTGTTGTAGAGATGAGTTCCCACCAAGTTGCCCAGGCAATCCTCTTGCTTCTGCCTCCCTAAGTGCTTGGATTACAGGCGTGAGCTACTGTGCCCGGCTGTTTATTCATCTTTTGATAGACATTTGAGTTGCTTCTGCCTCTTGGCTATTGTGAATAATCCTTCTGTGGAAAGGAGTGTGCCAGTATCTCTTCAAGACCCTGCTTTTAATTCTTTGGGATTTATACCCAGAAGTGAAATTGTTGGTATATACAGTTTTTTCTTTGTTTTTTTTTTGAGTTGAGATCTTATTTCTGACACACAGGCTGGAGTGGTACACTTTCAGCTTACTGCAGCCTTGACCTTCTGGCCTCTGAAGATCCTTTCTCCTTAGCTCCCTGAGCACCTGGGGTTACAGGCACAAGCTACTGCACCCTGCTAATTTTTTTGACTTTTTTGTTTTTTTGAGTTGGAGTCTTACTCTCTTGCCCAGGCTGATGTGCGGTGGCATGCTTATGGCCACCGCAGCCTCAATTTGCTGGGCCATGGTGATCCTTCTGCTTCAGCCTTTCAAATAGCTTGAATGACAGGTATGCGCCACCACGGCCAGCTAGTTTTTTGATTTATTGTAGAGACCAGGTTTTGCCAATTTGCCCAGGCTGGTCTCAAGTCCATGGGCTTAGGCAATCCTCTCACCTTGGCCTCCCAAAGTGCTGATATTACAGGTGTGAGCCACCGCATCTGACTTAATTTTTTTATTTTTTGTAGAGATCAGTTCTTGCTACATTGCCTATGCTACTCTCAAACTTGTGGGTTCAAGCAGTCCTCCTGCCTTGGCCTCCCAAAGTGCTGGGATTACAGATACGAGCTACTGTGCCTGGCCTGTAGTTTTTTGGGTTTTTTGAGTTAGAGTCTCACTCTGTCGCCCAGGCTGGAGTGCATTGGCACGCTCACAGCCACTGCAGCCTCAACTTGCTGGGCTCAGTTGATTCTTCTGCCTTAGCCTTCCAGGTAACTGGGACTACAAGCATGTACCACCATACCCAGCTAATTTTTTTTTTGTTTGTTTTTTTTTTGTAGAGATGAGGTCTCGCCAAGCTGCTCAGGCTGGTCTCAAACCCCTGGGCTCAGGCAATCCTTTCACCTTGTCCTCCAAAAGTGCTGGGATTACAGGCATGAGCCATTGCACCCAGCCTGGCCTGTAGTTTTATAATTTAATTTTATGAGGAACTTCCATACAATTTTCTACAGTGGTTACACCTTTTTGTAATCCAAAATAGTACATGAAGATGCTAATTTTTTAACATCCTTGCCCACAATTATTTATTTTTTTAATAGTAGCTATCCTAATAGGTGTGAGGTGATGGTGATATCTCATTGTGGTTTTTGATTTGCATTTCTCTAAAGATTAGTGATGTTGAACATATTTTCATATAGTTGTATCAGACCATTTGTATATCATCTTTGGAAAGATATCTATCTATTCAAATTTTTTGCCCTTTTAAAAAATTGAGCTATTTGTATTTTTATTCTTTATTATAAAGGGTTTTTATATATTCTGGATACAAATCTCTGATGACATTTGATTTACACATTTTCTCCTATTTTGCAGATTGTCTTTTTACTTTCATGATGGTGCCCTTTGAAGCACAAGAGTTTTTAATTTTGATGAAACTGGTTTTTTTTGTTTTTTGCACGTTTGGTATTATGTCTAAGGACTCTCATTTATACTTTTTTTTTTTTTTTTTTTGAGTTGGAGTCTCACTCTGTCGCCCAGACTGGAGTGCAGTGGCTGCTCCCGCCCACCACAGCCTCGACCTACTGGGCTCCGGCGATCCTTCTGCCTCAGCCTTCCAAGTAGCTGGAACTACAGGCGCACGCTACCACACCCGGCTAATTTTTTGATTTATTGTAGAGATGAGGTCTCGCTTGCCCAGGGGGGTCTCAAACCCGCAGGCTCAGGCAATCCACTCACCTCAGCCTCCCAAAGGCGCGGGATTACAGGCTGAGCCACCAAGCCTGGCTACACTTATTTTTTAAAAGAGTTTTGTGATTTTTAACTCTTACACTTTGATCTATGATCAATTTTGAGATTTTTTTATGTATAGTGTGAGGCACAGGGGTCTAATTTCATAATTTTGAATTTTCTTGATATCCTGACTGAAAACCAATAAGCCGTTAATGTTTATTTTATCCATTGATGTATATTTCTTTCTTTTTGAGTTGGTGTCTCACTCTGTCACCCAGGCTGGAGTGCAATGGCATGCATGCTCATGGCCACCGCAGCCTCCACCTCCTGGGCTCAGGTGATCCTTCTGCCTCAGCCTTCCAAGTAGCTGGAACCACTGGTGTGTGCCACCACGCCCAGCTGGTTTTGACTGTAGAGACACGGTCTCGCCAAGTTGCCCAGGCTGGTCTCTAAACCTGGGCTCAGGCAATCGTCTCACCTCTGCCTTCTCAAGTCTGTGCCCGACTGTTTGTTTCTATCATTATGCCAGTACACACTCTTGATTGCAATAGCTTTGTAGTAAGTTTTGAAATTAGAAAGTGTTGCGTCTTCCACCTTTGTTGCTGTTAGTTTTCAGGGTTGTTTTGGCTATTCTGGGTTCCTTGCATTTCCAAATGAGTTTTGATTTCTGTGAATAAGCCAGCTGGAATTTTGATCTATTTTGGAAATGTTGCCATCTTAACAATATTAAATCTTCTAATCCATGAACACAGGATTTGTTTCCATTTATTTAGGTATTCTTTCATTTCTTCAGCCATATATTCAGTGTAATTCAATGTTTTCCTGTATACAATGGGGGACTCAGGAGAATTTAGTTATAAAAAAACTGTGTATTTATTTTTACATGTTTAAACTTCAGTCACCTTCACATACTCTCCATTTGATGCAGTTCACCTATCAAGACACTTTCCACTACTCAAAACAGTTTTGAACTCGTCAATTTGGTTGCCTTTTAGTGCTTCTGCTATTTTTTGTTTCACCTCTTCCACATTGGCAAAACATTTCCCCTTGAGGACTGTATTCATTCAGGGAAACAGTTACTCAGAGCCAGACTAGGTGAATAGGGAGCGTGGGGCATAGGGGTTATGCCAATTTTTGTCAAAAACTGCTGAACACTCAGTGCTGCTGGTAAATCACCCATCATGAAATGGATAAATGTGTTGAAAGACCGCCAAAAAAAAATTCACTGATGCCTAGCACAGCCTCTCACAGCAACTCCTAGCTGGTACACTGATGCTGATGGGTTCCTAGAACACTTACTTAGTGAGGGAAGCTGTACAACAGGGAACCTGCCTGCCAAAAATTCTGGGTTTTTTTGGGGAGTACCTCCTCATATAGACATATATTTCTGTTTTTTTTTTTTTTGAGTTGGAGTCTCACTTCATTGCCCAGGCTGGAGAGCAGTGGCATGCTCATGGCCACCCCAGCGTCGACCTGCCGGGCTCAGGTAATCCTTCTGCCTCAGCCTTACAAGTAGCCGGATCTACAGGCGTGCACTACCATGCCTGACTAATTTTTGATTTACTGTAGAGATGAGGTCTCTCCAAGTTGCTCAGGCTGGTCTTGAACCCATGGGCTCAGGCAATCCTCTCACTTCGGCCTCCCAGTGTGCTGGGATTACAGGTTTCAGCCACTGTGTGTGGTTGAAATTTATTTCTTTTGTTAAATTTATTTCTAGGTATTTTAATCTTTTTGATGCAAAAATTATTTACTTTATTATAATTGTTATTTGTAGAGACAAGGTCTTGTGATATTGCCTAGGTTGGTCTTGAACTCCTGGCCTCAGATGCTCTTCCTGCCTCAGCTTCCCAAGTGCTGGGATTACAGATGTGAGCCACCACACCCGGACTTGTTTATTTTATTTTCAGAATGTTCATTGCTGGTGTATAGAAATATAATTTCTTTTTTATAATCAGCATTTTTGTTTATTCTGATATTTGTGTTGTGGATTCCTCAGGATTTTCTTTCTTTTTTTTTTTTTTTTTTTGAGTTGTAATCTCACTCTGTCGCCCAGACTGGAGTGCAGTGGCCGCTCCCGGCCACCGCAGCCTTGACCTGCTGGGCTCCGGCGATCCTTCCGCCTCAGCCTTCCAAGTAGCTGGAACTACAGGCACGCACTACCA
>CAUYQG010143591.1:0-22915 GCA_963574415.1 Tarsius wallacei | reverse complement strand
TTGGGTAGTATTACTATCTTAACAATATGGAGTCTTTCAACCCATGAACACAGGATATCCTTCCATTTATATGGAGTCTTTACTTTCTTTCAAAAAATTTTCAGCTTCCTATTGACAACTTTAAATGTATTCCTAATATTTTGTTGAAGATTTTTGCATCCATTTTCATTAGAAATATTGGTCTATAGTTTTCTTGTGATGTCTTTTTTTTTTTTTTTTTTTTAGTTGGAGTCTCACTCTGTTGCCCAGACTGGAGTGCAGTGGCCGCTTCCGGCCACTGTAGCCTCGACCTGCTGGGCTCCAGCGATCCTTCCTCCTCAGCCTTCCAAGCAGCTGGAATTACAGGCGCGCGCTACCAGACCCGGCTAATTTTTTGATTTATTGTAGAGATGAGGTCTCGCCAAGTTGCCCAGGTGGGTCTCGAACCCGCAGGTTCGGGAAATCCACTTACCTCAGCTTCCCAAGGTGCGGGATTATAGGCTGAGCCACTGAGCCCGGCTCTTGTGATGTCTTTATCTGGTTTTGTTGTCAGAGTAATATTGATCTCGTAGAATTATGTAAATCATGTTTTGTCCTCATCTATTTTTTGGAGATGCTGACAAAGGATTCACATTCATTTTTTCTCAAATAATAGGTAGATTTAAACAGTGAAGCCATTTGGTCTGAGCCGTTCATTTTGAGAAGTTCTGATTACTGATTCAATCAGTTTATCTGTTATTGGTCTCTTCAGAGTTTCTATTTCTTCTTGAGTTGATCTTGGTGTTTGTGTGTCCCTGAGAATTTGTCCATTTCATCTGGGTTGTCTACTTTATGGTTGTAAAATTGCTTATATTATTCTCTTCAAATCCTTTGTAACTTTAGGCTATATATGCATACATATGTGTGCGCGCACTCACGTGTGTGTGTGTGTGTGTGTGTGTGTGTGTGTGTGTGTGTGTGTAGTCTGTAACTTCAGGCTATGTATATACTCATATATTAACCACTGCAGGCACAACTCCTAACCTAGCTCTTCATATATATTTCCCAAAATTACAGAATTGTCCCTGGAGGTGCAGGAGCAAGGAGACAGCAGTGTCACTTTGAATTAGACTCAGACAAAAATGCAGCTGAACTAGAATTTGGCACAGGAATCTGGTGACACAGGTAACAACTGAAATGGGGGAAAGGTTGTTGAGGCCTCATGGTGGGACAAGATGCCCAAGGATGTGAAAAATAAGAGATTTGAAGAGTCAAGGGAAGCGGGGTGGGGCAGGGTAGGGCCACTAGAGGAGAGTCCATCTGAGGAGAAGAAAGCCCTCTTGGGGACCCCAAAGTGGTAACCTTGGCCTTGCCCCACAGGCCCTTCTATGGTGGGCTTGGTCTCCATTCCAGGGATGGGTAAGCTGATGGCCATGGATGGGGAAGGAGCCTGAGTCCCAGGCACAGCCTTCCTGCTCAGCCTTGGGGTTCAGGGGTCTCTGCTGTGGGGGTTTCATCTCCCCAAAAAGTCAGCCCTTCCGGAGCCAGCTTTGGGTCAGCCTCTCTGAGGACCAGAATCACCAACTCACACCTGTGCCCTTTTTTTACAGCCAGTGACCCCTGGACGGAGGCAAGAAGTGTTCTGTATCTTCTGGGAGCGTGGCCAGGATGGATATGGTCATTGGACCACCACAGGTTGCAGTATGGTGGACACTAGAGACAGCAGCACCACCTGCCACCGCACCCACCTCGTCAGCTTTGCAGTCCTCATGGCTCCCTCCAATGTGCTGGTGAGAGTCTGGGAGAGGCTACACTCTGCATCTGTTGCCGTGTAACAAATTTCCACAAATGTTGCAGCTTTAAAAAATATATTATCTTGCAGTTTCTGTGGGTCAGCATTTCAACATGGCAGAATGGGTTCTCTGCTCAGAGTCTTACAAGTTCTAAATCTATCTGTCTATCTATCTATCTACCTATCTATCTATCTACCTACCTATCTACCTACCTTTCTACCCATTTATCTATAAAGAGAGAAAGACTGAAAGAGAGACCCAAAAAATGTATACCTGCTTTAAGAAGGGAAAAAACCGTATTAAAATTGTAATACTCAATAAGATGACTACAAGTCATGTTTGACTTCCGCAATTATAAGAAGTGCTTGAAGTGGTTACCATCAGGGTCCAGACATGTCTGATTACAGCAAACATCTCTTAACATCTCTTAAAATGTGTATACATTTTTTGGCATCCCCGATATATCTTTAATCTTGGAAAAAGAGAGGAAACTTCATTTCTTGTCAAGGGTTACAGCCTCAGGGTTACTGTCCCACAGGCTGGGAAGCATGCCTTCAGCCAAGACCAGAGACAGAAACTTTGCAGGAGAATATGAAACATACATATTAAAAAGACTATAGGAGGAGCTATCAATATTAATGAAAGTGGTCCTGACACATGCACATTCAGCAAACAAACATGTTACATACAACTTATGTTTATTTTCGGGTGGAGACTTAACATTTAAATGTATTATAGTTAGGCCCTATATTTCTTTTTTTCTTTATTTTAAAGATGTGGGGTACAATTCAGGGTTAGGTATACAAATGTTCATTATGCAGATACCCCTGTTGATGAGATGTGCCCCTCACTCCCCTGATAGTTTCCCTCAACTGCCAATCCCACCCACCGTCCCCTGGCAGTTTCCCACTATTGCCAATTCTTTTTTATAGTATTATGATAATTGTTCAAGGTCCACTTATGAGTGAGAACATATGGTACTCTGTTCTTTGTTTCTGTGATAGTTCACTGAGTATGATAGACTCTAAATCCATCCAAGTTGCTGTGAAGTCCATATGTTTGTTCTTCTTTATGGCTGCATGATATTCCATTGAATATATGTGCCACATTTTTTATTGAGTCCAGCTTTGATGAGCAGCACAGTTGGTTCCATGTTTTTGCTATTGTGAATAGAGCTGCAACAAACTTGTGTGTGCGGGTACCTTTTTTGTAGAAGGACTTGAATTCCTCTGAGTTTATCCCAAATAGGGAGATTACTGGGTCATATGGAATGTCAGTTTCTAGTTCTTTCAGAAATTGCCACACTGTCTCCCAAAGAGGTTGAATTAGTTTGCAGTCCCACCAGCAGTGTAGAAGTGTTCATTTTTCTTCGCATCTTCGCCAGCATCTATTGTGGTTTGTTTTATTAATGATGGCCATTCTTACTGGAGTTAGATGGCATCTCAGTGTGGTTTTGATTTGCATCTCTCTGATGATGAGTGAGGCTGAGCACTTTTCCATGTGTCTGTTGACTGCCCTTATATCTTCTTTTGAGAAGTGTCTATTCATGTCTTTTGCCCACTTTTTAATGGGGCTGTTTGCTTTTTTTCTTTCATAGGCCCTATATTTCAAAAGATCTTTTCAGGATATGAAGGTACACAAGTGTGTAGACTCTGTAACCTAGCCAGGACAAGTCCATAGTCAGTGGTCTCATATCAGGAGAAAGTTACTAAAATCAGTCTTTTGTCCAATCAAAACTGTAGTTATGGCTGGTAGACAAGGGTGTCAGTTAGAGTGTGTGAGCTGTGAATTGTTTTAACTCATTCGTGATTGCTGACATGAATTTACACAAATTTGGTTCCTGTTTGCCGCTGACATGAATTTACTCATTCCAAATTCTGTTTCTGAATGCTGCAACATTGTCATATGTGTGTGCTACGATATTTTGCTTGAAAATGAATAGAAGGCAAGGAGGAAGTTAATTGAGATAGTTACCTGATATCGTCTGTGCAATGTTGTTATTGATTTACATAGCTGGTAAAAATTGCAAGTTGGTCATTCTTTTCATGCGTTTAGTGTTGTATACTTGCATTTTGATATTTCAGGGCTTTCATACTTCAACACTAAAAATAATTTACCACAACTATGGAAAATGAAGAAATATATGTTGATGAGATTTTCGAGGTCTACAGTGAAGCCAGTGAACTTATTAGTGACAGTGAGATAGATAGTGATGTAATGATGCAATGTAAATGAAGAAATATATATATATGCATATAATATATATTGGTTTACAATCTGAATAAAAATGCAAAAATGGAATGCAGTTCGAGTGATGTCTAAGGCAAATACTGGATATATCTGCAACTTTCAACTGTGTTGTGGCAAAGATGAAAATTTAGAAAAGACCATTTCACTTGTGCTTAATGACAGAAGTTTGCAGCAACCAACTGCAAACTTTATTTTCACCCACTTTCAGTATTAGGAAAGTGAAAATTTTTTCAATCATAAATGTGTTAATATTGCTTATTTTGAGGCCAGTTCTTGTTTAGCTGCTAGAGAAAAAGAAAAACCTTGTGGTCATTAGAATATAGTTTATTCCAGCTGGGTGAAGTGGCTTATGCCTGTAATCCCAACACTTTGGGAGGTGGAGGTGAGAGAAGTGCTTGAGCCCGGGAGTCGAGACCAACTTGGGCAACATAGCAAGACCTTGTCTCTACAAAAATACAAAAAAATTAGCTGGGTATTGTGACACGTGCCTGTGGTTCAAGCTATTCGAGAAGCTGAGGTGGGAGGATTGCCTAAGTCCAGGAGGTTGAGACTGCTGTGAGCCCTGAGTGTGCCACGTACTCCAACAGAGTAAGACCCTAACAACAACAACAACAACAACAACAACAAAGAACATAGTTTATTCCTTAAGTGTAGGGGTGCATGACTTAACCCTTGCCTGGATGGCATGGCCTTAGAGGCTGTTTATAATTTGATGTCTTAGTACCACAAAGGATCTGTTCTGTCTGTCCTAATATCTCTATTTTAACATTCAGCCTGCTCAGTTGTGGTGTTTAATCCACAAAAGAGAGGGAGCATAACAAGGCATGTCTGACCTCCCATCCCATCATGGCTGGGAGCTAAGTTTTGCTTGTTTTGTTTTGTCTTTTTGAGTCAGAGTCTCACTCTGTTGCCCAGGCTGGAGGGCAGTGGCATGCTTATGGCCACCGCAGCCTCAATCTGCTGGGCTCAGGTGATCCTTCCACTTGTGTAAACTAAAAATAAAACCCTAAGCCTCCCAACTGATAGGACCCCAGATGAATCTTCAAAACTTAATTCCCTTCCAAAGAGCTGGAACTACAGGCATGTGCCACCACACCTGGCTAATTTTTCTTGATTTATTGTAGAGATGAGGTCTCGCCAAATTGTCCAGGCTGGTCTTGAACTTGTGGGCTCAGGCAATCCTCTCACCTCAGCCTTCCAAAGTGCTGGGATTATAGGTGTGAATCACTGCACTTGGTCCAGGGAATTTAGTTTTGAAGGTTCATCTGGGGTCCTATCAGTTGGGAGGCTTAGGGTTTTATTTTTAGTTTACACAAGACTGAAATCATCATGTCAGCCGGGGCAGCCATTTCATCTGAGGCTTGAGACCTCCTCCAAGCTCCCTGGTTGCTGAAAGAACTCAGTTTTTCCTGGTTGTAGAACTGAGGTCCCACTTTCTTGGTAACTGTCAGCAGGGAACCATGCTCAGGTTCCTGAGGGCTGCTCACATTCCCTGCCACATGGCCTTCTTTTCTGGAGGCCAGCAGGAAAATACTCCTCACATACAATCCTTCTTAAGTTTTGAATCTGTTTTCTCCAGGAAGAGCCCAGATCTTGTAAAGGTTCACCTAATTAGGTCAGGCCCATGAAGGATATACTCCCTGGCTTAAAGTCAACAGATTCGTGGCCTAAATTCCATCTGCAAAGTCCCTCCGTAGGAACACCTAGACTCACATTTGATTGAATGCCCGGAAGAAGGTGTGGGCTCAGCAGGTAGTGTGACTATGAGGGCAGAATTAGAATTCTGCTCACCACAGGGGTGGTTAGGTTTGGGTTTGGCAGAGGTCAGAGGAGGCCAGGGGAGCCAGTGAGTACAGGTGGGTCAGTGGCTGTGTTTGCCTCTTCCCCTAGCCAGGTGAGCTGAGTGCTTTCTCAGTATCGCCAGGAATAGGGACTCACTCAATAGTCTTCTGGTAATGGTGCATTTACTATGAGCATCCGCATACAAATAGCATGCATCAGGTCTTAGCCAAATGCTCAGGCCTCATAGGAATCCCACGAGTATCAACAACACTCCAAGGCCACTTTGCTAGAAAACAGAGTAGCCACACTTTTATTTGTCTGCTGCTTTTTATTCATTCTAGAGGTAAAATATTTGTGTTTCAAAACTCAGAGGCTAAGCATGGTGGGTCACACATGTAATCTCAGCAGTTTGGGAGGCTGAGGCAGGAGGATCATCTGAGGCCAGGAGCTCGAGACCAACCTAGGCAACAAAGTGAGACCCCATCTCTACAAAAAAAATTTAAAAATTAGCTAGGCATGGTGGCAGACACCTGTAGTCCCAGACACCTGTAGTCCCAGCTATTGGAGAGGCTAAGGCGGGAGGATCGCTTGAGCCCAGGAGTTCGAGGCTGCTTTAACCTATGATTGCACAACTGCACTCCAACCTGGGCCACAGAGCAAGACTCCATATCAAAAAACAAAACAAAGCAAAACAAACACACAAAAGAAACTGTGACTCACGCCTATAATTCCACCACTCATGTAGGCCAAGGTGAGAGGATTGCTTGAGAAAGAAGACCTGGCATTCGAGACCAGCCTGGGCAACATAGTGAGGCTTTGTCTCTACAAAAAAATAAAAAAAGTAGCCAGGCATGGTCCCAGCTACTAGGGATACTGAGTGGAAGGATCACCTGAGCCCAGGAGGTCAAGGCTGCAGTGAGCCAGGATTGTCCCACTGTACTCCAGCCTGGGAGACAGAGTGAGACTCTGAATAAAAAAAAAAAAAAACTTAAACAGGATAGGAGAGGAAACATTGAGTCTCCCTCCCACCCCAAACCCAGACATCGAGTTCCTCTCACCTCAGATGACCAAAGTTCTCAGTTTCTCCTGCACTTTTCTGTGGGGTTTTAGACATATAAATCAAATGCACATATTCGTTCTTTAGTCCTTTTTGCACTTGTGGGGTGGCATGTTTTATTCATTGCTGTGCATGTTGGGTTTTTTATTTATTACATTTGTGAAATTATTTGACTATAGTCTAAAAGGGCTTCACCAGTATTTTTTAAAAAAATAAAAGAATGTATTTTAGATTCCGTGTATGCAAGTGCATGTTTGTTACAAGGCATATTGTATGGTGGTGGGGATTGCGCTTCTGGTGACCCATTTCCCAGATAGTGAACATTATACCCAGTAGGTAATTTCTGAATCCCAATACCATTTCCTCCCCACCCCACCTTTGTGTTCACCACTATTTTGGGTCACATTGCATTCTGTTGTGTGAATGTGCTGTCAATTGTCTATCAAGTCCTCTCCTAGTGAGCATTTTTTTTCTGATCACTTGTTAATACAAATAATGTTTCTACAAGTTACACATACTTCATTCATCTTATGCTTGAGTGCTCACTTGAGATGTGTACTGGGTCGGATTCGTAATTATATGTTGATAGATATGGGAGTATTTCAACACGCAAAGGGGGGAATCCAAAAAACAGGATTATCTTTTGGAGGGTATGCCCTTTGTAGTACAGGCTTCCCCCACTAGGCAAGTGTTCGAGGAACCCATTAGCATCAGAGTACCCATTAACGTTCCTGTGAGAAGCTGTGTTTGACTTCAGGTAATTTTTTTTTTTTTTTGAGAATCTTTTTAGGGCCCATTTCATGATAGGTGATTTACACAAACAACTTGCCCACACTGCGCTAAGTGTTCAGCAGTTTTTGACTAAAAACAGCATAACCCCTGTCACTCACCCTCCCTATTCATTCTATCTCACCCCAAATGACTTTTTAAAAATTTGTTTCCCCAGATGAAAAAAAAGTCCTCGAAGGACAATATTTTGTCAATGTAAAAGAGGTGAAAAAAATGGCAGATGTTCTAAAAGGCATCAAAATTGATGAGTTCAAAAAATGTTTTGAGCTGTGAAAAAAGTATCTCAATTGGTGTATTGCATCAAACGGAGGGTACTTTGAAGGTGACTGAAGTTTAAACATGTAAGGATAAATATATAATTTTTAAAAGATAAATTTCAGGGTTTGGGGGTTTCCCCCTCGTATAACGGCTATACCTGTTAACACTCTCACCAGCATTATATGAAAATGTGTGAGTCCTCATCCCCTCACTGTAAAGTTATTATCAAGCTTTGGAGACTTTTGCCCATCAGAGAGGTAAATGTGATGTCTGCGAAATTTCTATGACTTCTTTGCACAAATTCAAGGAGTTAAGGTGCAGATTTCTTACATGGATATATTGCTGAATCATGGGGAAGTCTGGACTTTTAATTTAATCATCACCCAAATAGTGAACATTGTACCCAACAGGTGATTTTTTTAGCCCTCACCCCTCTCACCCTTCTGAGTCTCCACAATGTGTTATTCCACACTCTATGTCCATTGTTTAGCTTCCACTTATAAGTAAGAACATACAATATTTGCCTTTCTGTTCTTGAGTTGTTTAACTTAAGATAATGGCCTCTAGTTTTATCCATGTTGCTGCAAAAGACATTATTTCATTCTTTCTTATGGTTAAATAGTATTCCACTGTGTGTGTGTGGGGGGGGGTCACATTTTCTTTATCCATTCTTCCATTGATGAGTGAAATGAACATCTTTATTTAAGAGTCATTTCTATTTTCACCTCAGAAATCAATTTGTTAACATCCTTGGTCTATCTTTCTATTGGTTCATGGATATAGTTACGTTTTTGTGGGAGCTGTAGTAGGGAAATAGTTTTTTGTCGTTATTACCAAAGGCTCTCAAAATTTAGTATGCATCAAAATCACCTGGAGGGCTTGTTATTTATTTGTAAACATTGTATTAGGGAACATCTCAAACTTACATATATACTGAAAAGGTTGAAATAGTATAAATAATGATCAATTACTCTTTATCTAGATACACTTTTGAAAATTCTAGCCAAGATTTCTAAAAGATCTAACCCTTCCATATGATCCCACAATCTCCCTACTGGGAATATACCTGGAAGGACTCAAGTCACTCTATGAAAAAGGTACCTGCACATGCAGGCTTACTGCAGCATTATTCACAATAGCAAAAACATGAAACCAACCGTGCTGCCCATTGAAAGAGAACTGGATAAAAAAATGTGGTACATATACAAGATGCAATACTACACAGTCATAAAGAAAGAAAAAATTATGAACTTCACAGCAACTCGGATGGACTTAGAGCCTGTAATATTGAGTGATCTATTACAAAAACAAAGAACTGAGTATCACATGTTCTCACTCATAAGCGGACCTTGAACAATTGTCATAATACTATAAGAAAATGATTGGCAGTAGTGGGAAACTGTTGGGTGGGGTGGGGAGGTGGGATTGGCATTAGTGGGAATCCGCTGGGGGAGGGAGGGCACACCTCATCAACAAGGGTACCTGCATAATGAACATTTGTATGCCTAACCCTGAATTGTACCCCACATCCTTAAAATAAATCATTTTTTTTAAAAAAGAAAAGACAATTTTAGCCAAGTGCAGTGGTTTGCTGCCTGTAGTCCCAGCTACTTGGGTGACTGAGGTGGGAGGATCTCTTGAGGCCAGGAGTTTGAGACCTGCCTAGGCAACATAGTGACACCCTGTCAGAAAGAAAAAGGAAGGAAGGAGGGAGAGAGGGAGGAAGTGAGGGAGGGAGGGAGGAGGGGAGGGAGGGGAGGGATGGGAAAAGAAAAGAAGGTGGGAGGGAGGGAGGAGGGAGGGATAGAGAGGGAGGAGGAAGGGAGGGTGGGGAGGGAGGGAAGAGAGAGTAAAAAGGAACTTAGCTCTATTTTCCATTTTTTAATCACTTGTACATTATCTCCCTCCCTACTCCCTCCTCCATCCCCTCCCCCTCTTCTCATCTGCTTCTCCCTCCTCCCGTCTCTCTCCTTTCTTTCCCAGTTACACTCAAGTGGAATTGGTAGTGTATTTTGTTTCCCTTTCCCTCATAGCTTTAAGATGATTTGCAGAAAGAGGTAGAGAAATGTGAATCTTAAGCTCCCACTATCATCAAATAAATTTTCTTTCCTTAACCAAGGATCTGATTCTATACTTATAAGGATTAGTGTGTCCAATGGGGTGCTGGATTGAAGCGAGCAGTGTCTGGGATAGGAAGTTGATAGCTGGAAATTGAGATACAAATTCTGTCACACGGTATCATGTAATGGGGGCAGAAGATGGTGTTCAGTGTGGAGCTTTGCACCTACCCAAGCCTCACACATCAACCTATAGGCTTAGTTAGGCACGAAGGTCAAGAGAAAAACACCCTTGAGAGGCCCACGGCTTAGTGTTGAGTAAGGACTCTTTATTCATCAGCCCTCCCAGTGGCTAAATCCATCCAATCAGAATCTCATCATACTCCAAAAGTATGAACTTAAGAATATCTTACCCACCAACTTCTCAAATTTACCTGGCTCTTTTATTCTTGAATTTGCTAAACCAAAAATAAAAATGGCGAGGTCTTTACCCTGGAGCAGGAAAGCATAACCATGAACTCTTCTTTACTGGGTCCCAGGAGGAGGATTTCATGCTGACTGTCATCGCCTGCCTGGGGCTGAGCCTCTCCCTGCTATGCCTCCTCCTAGCAGCCCTCACCTTCCTCCTGTGTGAAGCCATCCAGAACACCAGTCCCTGGCTGCACCTGCAGCTCTTGCTCTGCCTCTTCCTGACCCACCTCCTCTTCTTCACGGTGATTGACAGAACTGAACTCAAGATACTGATGCTGGTGTCCCAAAGTACTCCCTTCCTTGCCACAGGGAATGCTGGCTCATAGAGTGATGTTGCATTTTTGGGTACCTTAATAAAATAGCCATGAGTCCTGGAGATGGTTAGAGGAGGAATCCACCAATTTCACATTGCCTGACTCAACTAGAAAACACATCTTTCTGGTACAGCTCCATCATACCCCTCAGAATTCTCCCAAGTGGTAGCATACAGGAGAAGTCCTGGGCACACTCTGACCTTACTGCTGTCCTGGGCGTCTCTTTCTCCTCCCCAAGGGGCTGTGCATCACCATAGCTGGTGCCTTGTACTACCTCTACCTGGCCTCCTTCACCTGGATGCTGCTGGAAGGCCTGCACCTTTTCCTCAGCACTCGGAACCTGATGGTCACCTACTCAAGCATGAACAGACTCATGTACTTTGTCGGCTATGGAGTCCCGACTGTGATTGTGTCCATTTCTGCAGCATCCAGGCCTCACCTTTATGGAACTCATGCCCGGTAAATGCAAGTTTCACTTACTCCTGTCTTCTCTAACATGTCCACAGCCACCACTAGAACCTATGCAGCATTTTGGTTATGCCAAAGCATAATATGCAGAGAGACACTAAGTAATAATCCCTAGGGCATCTTTCTGGTATAATAGTATACTAATTAAGGAAAGTGTGTTTAAATCTTTGTCCTTGAAATAGTAAAGATGAAATTTTTTAAAGTGCTCAGGAAATTTTTAAAAAAACGTAACTAACCTATTTTATCCAAATCCTGTAGGATTCTTCCATTTTTCATCAGGTCAGGTAGACCTGATTGGAATGACCGAAACAATTGATTTTGTCATAGTTCAGATTTATGAAGTGCTACTTTGTGCCAGGCATTTTTCTAGATAGGTTTGTTGCTGTTGCCTAATTGTATTAAAATCTCCAAGACAATGTTGACTAGAAAAGCAGACAACTTTGTCTTGTTTCTGAACTCAGAGAAAAAGCATTCTTTCCCCATTAAAGTATGATGTTTGCTAAGGATTTTTCACAGACTCCCTTTTTCAAGTTGAGGAAATTCTTATCTACTTCTAGTGTGTGGGGTGCTTTGGTGATGAAAGAGTGTTTGATTTTGTCAAGTGCTGTTCTGAATCTATTCAGATAATCATATAACTTTTATCCTTTATTCTATTAATATATGTATTACTGTGACTGCTTATTGGATATTAAACCAGCCCTGCAGTCCTGAAATAATTACCACTTGGTCATGGTTTATAATCCCTTTTTTAAACTTTTTATAGAGAAAAGATCTCACCATATGGTGCAAGTTTGTCTCAAACTCCTGGCCTCAAGCAATCCTCCCACTTCAGCCTCCCAAAGCACTGAGATTACAGGCATGAGCCACTATGCCTAGCTTGTGTAATCCTGTTTATATATTGCAAGATTCAGTCTGCTAGTATTTTGAGGATTTTTGCACTCCTATTCAAAAGGGATTTTCCTCTGCAGTTTTATTTTCTTCCAATGTCTTTTTCGGGTTTTGGTATCAAGGTGATGCTGACCTTGCTGGATGGTTTGGAAAGTGTCCCTTCTTTTCTGTTTTTGATTTGGTGAAGAATCAGCATTAATTCTTCTTTAAATGTCTGATGGAACTCAGTGAAGCCATTTGGGCTTGGTCTTTCCTTTATTGGAAGTTTTCAAATTACTAATTCAATCTCTTTACTTATTGTAGGTTTATTTAAATCATCTAGTTCCTCTTCAGATAGTTTTGGTAGTGTGTCATTCTAAGAATGGTCCATTTTATCTAGATTATCTAATTTGATGTCAGAGTTTTTTGTAATCCCTTAATATTTTTTATATTTTTGTAAGTTAAGTATTAATGTACCATCTTTCAACCCTGATAATATTGAGTTTTCTGTCTTTATTGGTCAGTATAGTAAACTTGTCAATTTTGTTGATCTTTTCAAAGAATCACTTTTGTTTCACTGATTTTCTCTAATTTTTGATTCTCTGTTTTATTTGCTTTCACATTAATCTTTATTATGTTCTTCTTTCTGCTAGATTTAAGTTTAACTTGATCTTCTCTTTTCTTAAGTTGGAAGATCAGACTGTTAAGATTTGTATGCATTTTTTAGATAGGCACTTATAGCTTTGAGTTTTCCTCTAAGCACTAACATAGCTGCCTTCTGCAAGTTTTTTATGTTGTATTTTCATTTTTACTTATCTCAAAGTATTCTCTAATTTCCCTTGTGATTTTCTCTTTGGCCTATTTGTTATTTAGGAGAGTCTTGTTTAATTTCTACAAATTTTCTTCTATTGTGGGTTTCTAATTTCATTCAACTATTATCTGAAAAAATAGTTTGTATTAGTTCAATCTTTGAATTATATTGAGGCTTCTTTCAATGCCTAACATATAGTCTATCCTGGAGACTATTTCTTGTGTCCTTGAGAATAGTGTGTATTTTGCTGCTGTTGAGTGGAGTATTCTACAGATGGCTATTAGATCTACTTAGTTACTGGGTTGTTCAAGTATTTTATTTTCTTTTTGATCTCCTGTCTCATTATTCTATCAATTACTGAGAGTAATGTTATATTACTTTCCTGGGGCAGCTATAACAAATTGCCATAAAATTGAGGGCTTGAAATAACAAAAAATTTATTCTCTCACAGTTGTGGAGGCCTGAAGTTCAAAATCAAGGAATTGGCAGTGCCACAATCTCTCTGAAGCCTCTAGGAGAGAATCCTTCTTTGCCTCTTCCAGCTTCTGGTGGCTCTAAACAAATATTCCTCAGCTAGAGTCTGCATAACTCCAGTATCTGCCTCTGTCTCCCCATGGCTTGCATCCCTGTGCTTCTGTATTGGAAATCCCCTCCTCCTTGTAAGAGTTATAGGAACAAGAGTCATTGGAATTAAGACCATCCTAAATTCAAGATGATCTCATATCAAGATCCTTAATTCAGTTACATTTGCAAAAACTCTATCTCTAAATAAGGCCATAATTACAGATACTATGGATTAGGACTTGGACACATCATTTGGGGGGCACTATTTCACTACAAAGGAATTTAAGGCTTCAATTATTATTGTTGAATGTCTGTTTCTCTCTTCAATCTGTCCAGTTTTGTTTCATGTAGTAGGGACTCTGTTGTTTGGTACCTATATGTTTATAGTCATTATCTCTTCCTGTTGGATTGGCCTTATTATTATAAAATGCTCTTATTTGTCTTTAGTGACAAGTTGTGTCTTAAAATCTATCCTGTCTGATATTAATATATCCACTTTAGTTCTCATTTGTTTCCTGCTTCTATCTTTTCCTGTCAACCTATTTATATATTGGAATCTAAAATGTGTCTCATGTAGAAAGCATATAATTTTTGTCCATATTATCATTCTCTAACTTGATATGGTGTTTAACAAATTTACATCTGCTGTAACAGTTGATAAGGTAGAATTTTTATCCTCCATGTTATTATTTCTTTTCTATATATCTTATACACTTTTTATAACTGTTTCTCATTTTCTGTTCATCTTTGTGTCAAATGGATATTTTCAATTATATTTTTTAAATTCCTTGTTGTTTATTTACTATGATTACAATTGCCATATTAACTTAAAACAATCTAGTTTGAATTAACACTAACTTAATTTCCACACAAAAGTACTACACAAAACTTTCTTCCAATATGCCTCCATTTCCTACCTTCTCCTTATTATAATTTTTATAAAAATTCTATCTGTACACCTTATAAGCTTATTGGCACAGTTTTATAAGTGTTTCTTTGTGCAGTTGTCTTTTTTAAACAGAAGAAATGAGTAACAAGCAAAAATATATTTACTCTGTATTTCATAATTCAAATGTAATTACTTTTATTGGTACTCTTTTACTTCTTTGTGTGAATTCAAGTTACCATCTAGTGTCCTTTCATTTCACCCTGAAGGAATCCATCTAGTATGTTTTATAGTGCAGGTGTACTAGCAAAAATTATACTTTTATTTACCTTGATTTATATTTTAATTTCTTTAGTTTGGCAGTTCCTCAAAAAGTTAAATATATAACTACCATATAACCCATCAATTTCACTCCTAGGTATATACTCAAAACAAATGACAACAGATGTTCACATAAAAATTTGTTAGATGAATAGTCATAACACATTATTTTAAATCATTCAAAATCGGAAACAATCTAAATGTCTATCCCTGATGAATGTATAAGCAAAATATGGTTTATCCATGTGATGGGATAGTATTTAGCCATAAAAAGAATTATGAAAGATTATTCAGCTTTTTTTTAAATGCTGCAATATGGATGAACCTGGAAAAAATGCTAAGGGATAAGTCGTACAAGAACACATGCAGTATGCTTGCATTTATGTGAAATGTCCAGACTAGGCAAATCCACAGGGACAAAAAAATTATTCACAGTTTCCTGGAGTTGTAGTGGTGAGTGAGGGTGGAATATATGGAAGTGGCAATGAGGAGTGACTGCTAATGTTTTTTGAACAGCTGGAAATATTTTAAAATTAGATTGTGGTAATAGTTGTACAACTCTATAATTCTAAAAATCACTGAACTGTGCACTTTAAATGAGTGAATTTTATGATACATGAAATACATTTCAATAGAGCCATAAAAGTACATTTAAACTCAGTTGATGAGTTTTACAGCAGACAAAAAAATGAAATTAAATGACGCAAGAAAAACTTTTAAAACTATGTTAGGTTCACAGGACTCTAAAACCTGCTAACATATTTACAGACTTCTCTCCTGCTTCAAATTGTTTATCTCAGTAACATCCACTCATCCTTCATGTCTCAGCTAAAACAGAATTTCTTTGAGGAATTTTCCTGAACCATTCTGATTCCATAGACCCCAAAATAAACTATGACACCCAGATATACATTCTCAAAGTATACTATGACATCCAGATATACATTCTCAGAGGCTTTCATTTTTGAGTTGAAATTTGTTGGATCTAAGACCATGTTTACTTTCTTCACCACTATGTCTTTAGAGCCAAGCACAGAGACTGTCACAGAAGAGACATTCAATATTTGTTGATGAAGGAAGGAAGGGAGGAAGTGAGGAGGAGGGAGGGAATGGATTTCCATAGCTGTTCCATGCGTCCAAGGAACAATACTGATAGTATTCTTTTTTGCTCAGCTGCTGGCTCCACCCAGAAAAGGGATTTATATGGAGCTTCCTTAGACCCATCTGTGCCATCTTCTCTGTGAGTGATATTGTTAGACCATCCTTACTGCCCAGTTGAGGGTCATTAGAACAGCAGGATTATAAGAATAGTAACAAGAGCAGAAATGTGCCTGGGTTGTCATGGGTTGGATTGAGTTTCTTGAAATAAAAAAAAAACTCCTCAATCCTCAAATTCTAACACTGTTATGCAATGTTTTAAAACTGCTTGCATGTATAATTGATGTTAGAGAGACTAGGATGAAGAGATAACATGTTTAAATTTTCATTCAATAAATCTGTGGTTTCCTGAAGGTCAATTTAGCTTTATTTCTGATGACCCTCTGGATTTTGCAAAGCAAACTCTTCCCTTAACAGTGAAATGTCCACTCTCCAAAACACAAGGTAAGATGGAGAAGAGGGGACAACCACATAGACATACATGTATGGTTTCCAAGAGCAAAGTCATGTGTCTCAACAGCCCCCGGTGTCCCTTCTCAGGGTTCTGAGGGGATCCAGAGTAAACAGATGCAGCCATCTTCCCACAGCAGCCATATCAGACCCAGTGGTCTGCTGCTGACACCCCATGCAAAATGTTCTGTCCATCTCTAATCCTAGTTTGTGAATCCCTCAATAACAGGAAGAGTCAACATTGGTTGATAAACTGCATATGGATATATAGATACATATACACAATGGACTACCATTCACCATTTAAAAAAATGAAATCATGTCATTTGCAGCAACATGGCAGAACTGAAGGTCATTATGTTAAGTGAATGTGGTGGAACTAGAGATCATTATGTTACGTTAAATAAGCCAGGCACAAAAAGACCAGTATCACATGTTTTCACTCATATGTGGGAGCTAAAACTAGCTGATCACACGGAGGCAGAGAGTAGCATGACAGATACCAGAGGCTGGGAAACGTGTTGGGTGGGAGGGAAGGGATATAAAGAGAGCTTGTTTAGTGGGTACAAACATATAGTTAGACAGAAGAAATAAGTTTTAATGTTTGATAGCAGAGTAGGGGACTATAGTAACCACAATGTATTATATATTTCAATATAGCTAGAAGACTTGAAATGTTCTCAACACAGATAAACTGTGGATACTCGAGGTGCTGAACACGCTAAATGTCCTGGCTTGATTATTACACATTCTATACGTGTAAAAAAATGTATCTCACAGTGATGCACAAATATTATGCATCAATTATGGATATAAAAGGCAAGAACAAAACATTATTTGGGCTTTTGTCAGCAGTCTTACGATAGAAGTGCTAAAAATATTTATGTTTTCATGACTGCCCACACAACCTTATCCTCAGTTCAGACTCCTTTTCACTCCTCATGCAATTCTCCCTCTGGAAAAATCCTAGTCAACATCAAATCCTCTGGGGGACTTGGGCAAGCCTCCACTCCAGGCACAGTGGAGTGCAAAATTAATGTTCTTTCTTCCAGGTTTCTATTGATATCCTTCCCAAACTTTGTACATCATTCTTTGGTTGTATTAGTCATTTGAAGAGACTATGAACTTCATGGAAACAGAACTCTTCTCTTTATTATTTTTAATGCCAGGCTATAACATAGTACGTCCTCAGTAAGGTTGGTTGAACAAAATTTGGGATCTTCATTTGAACACGGAATTATGAGGGGGACCAAAAAACCTGGAATTTATTTATTTAAAAATTGTGTATTTATTCTTACATGCTTAAATTTCAGTTGCCTTTGAAGTACTCTCCATTTAATGCAATATACCTAGTGAGATGCTTTTTCCACTTTTCAAAAGTTTTGAACTCATCAATTTTGATGCCTTTCAATGCTTCTGCCATTTTTTGTTTGTTTGTCTTGTTTCCTCTCTTCCACATCAGCAAAACATTTCCCTTTGAGGATTTTTTTTTCATCCAAAAAAAAAAAAAAACAAAAACAACAAAAAGTTGCTCAATGCAAGTTTGGGTGAATAGGGAGGGTGCGACATGGGAGTCAAGCCATTTTTGGTCAAAAACTGCTGAACACTCCGTGTGGTATGGGCAAGTGTGCCCGTAAATCACCCACCATGAAATGGACAAATGAGTTGAAAGAAACTAAAAAAAAAAATCACTGAAGCTGAACATAATCTCTCACAATGTTGAGGGGTCCCTAGAAAACTTGCTAGCAGAGGAAACCTGTACTACAAGGGGCCAGCCCCCCAGAAGATAATTCCTGGATTTGGGGGGTCCCCTCTCATATGAAGTATCTCTGCACTTCTTGGTCCAAGTCAAAATGCTATCCTAGCCGGGCTCGGTGGCTCAGCCTGTAATCCCGCGCCTTGGGAGGCTGAGGTGAGTGGATTGCCTGAGCCTGTGGGTTCGAGACCTGCCTTGGGCAACTTGGCGAGACCTCATCTCTACAATAAATCAAAAATTAGCCGGGCATGGTAGCATGCGCCTGTAGTTCCAGCTACTTGGAAGGCTGAGGTGGAAGGATCTCTGGAGCCCAGCAGGTCGAGGTTGTGGTGGCCGGGAGCAGCCACTGCACTTCAGTCTGGGCGATGGAGTGAGACTCCAACTCAAAAAAAAAAAGCTATTCTAGACCCAAGTGTCATTTCTATTGTGGAGTATCAATGACAGGAAAGATCTAAGCCAATCACAATTAAGTCTGAGAAACTACCTTCAGGGAAGAGCAGGGAGCCCATGGGTGGAGATAAGAATAGCCTTGATCCTGTGGCTCTGGGTGCAACAAACCTCCTTTCTCATCCAACCCAGAATGCTGACATTTAAAGCAATGGCTCAACTCTTCATCCTGGCCTGCAGGTGGTGTCTGGGCTTCCTATAGGTGGGCCCAGCTGCCCGGTTCATGGTCTACCTCTTCACCATCATCAACAGCCTTCAGGGCTTCTTCATCTTCCTGGTCTACAGCCTCCTCAGCCAGTAGGTAACACTGCCCAGTTCCTACCCAGACTTCTCCCATTCCCGACCTCTCTGTGAGCTGACCCAGAATGTGCTTACCTCTGCAGGTCCAGGAGCAATTTGGGAAATGGTTCAAAGGGATCAGAAAACTGAGAGCAGAGTCTGAGGCATACACACTCTCCAGCAGGGCCATGTCAGATGCCTTTAAATCCAGCATGGTTACACACATCGCTCCCAGAGCACTTTGCTGACTGATTCACTGGCAAAGCACGTTCCTGTCACTCTGGGCAAACCTGAGAACACAGCAGGTGATGCCCTAGGATGGCTCACATGTGGGGGCTCCTTGACTCATTAGCCATTAGCAATGGTCTCTGTTTAAATGTTTATTCTTCCATGGTATATACAATAGGGGACTTCAAAAAAATGGAATTATCTTTGGGAGGGCAGGCTCCTTGCAGTACAGGCTTGCCACTAGGTAAGTGTTCTAAGCACCCACCGGCATCAATGTACCAGCTAACATTGTTGTGAGAGACTGTGTTCGACTTCAATGAATTTTTTTTTGGAGACTCTTTCACCATGTTTGCCCATTGCATGATGGGTGATTGATGAGTGTACCTGCCACACCTCACTGAGTGTTCAGCAGTTCTTGATCAAAAATAGCATGACCCCCATGCTGCCCCCCATTTACCCAATCTCTCCCCTTTTTTTTCCGTTTATTTCTCTGGATGAAAAAAGTCCTCAAAGGGAAACATTTTGCCAATGTGGAAGAGGTGAAAAAAGCACTGAAGGGCACCAAAATTGACAAGTTCAAAAACTGTTTTGAGCAATGGAAAAAGCATCTCAATAGGTGTATTGCATCAAATGAGGAGAGTACTTTGAAGGTGACTGGAGTTTAAACATGTAAGAATTAAATACACAATTTTGTATATTCTGGGTTGTGCGGGTCCCCCTTGCATATACCACATTTTCTTTATCCAGTCAGTTATTGATGGGCACTTAATTTTAATCCATGATTTTGCTATTGTGGATAGTGCTGCAATGAACACATGAGTACAGGTATCCTTTTCATATGTTAATTCAGTTTTCTTTGAATAGGTCCCTAGTAGTAGATTGCTGGGTCAAATGGTAATTCAATTTTAATTCCTTGAGTAATCTCTGTACTGTTTTCCATAGAGGTCAAGCTAGTTTATGATCCTACCAATAGTGGATGAACATTTCCTTTTCTCTGCAATCGTGCCAACATCTACTGTTCTTTGACTTTCTAGTAATGCCATTCTGACTGGCGTGAGTAATATGGAATACTATGCAGCCATAAAAAGAAGGATGAAACCATGTCCTTTGCAGCAATGTGGATGGAGCTGGATATCATCATCATAAATGAATTGACTCAGAAACAGAAAACCAAACACAGCATGTTCTCACTCATATGTTTGAGCTAAATGGTCTCAAAGATGGAAAAAAAAAGACACTGGAGATATCAGTGAGGAGGGAAATGAGGACAGGGGTTGGGGTCAGAAATTACCCATTGGGTACAATGTTCACTATCTGGGGAATGGGCCACCTAAGACCCAATCCCCACCACTATACAATATGACCATGTAACAAACATGCAGGTGTACCCCCTAAATCTAAAATAAAAATGGAAAAAAAAATTGTTATTAAAAATCCTTTGTTCTTACTCCCTGGGGAACTGTGCTCATCTTGACTCTTACATGTGAAAACCTACTATGGTGCCATGCATGGTAAACTAAGCAATAGTTGATTATCTGAAGCAGTGATGCCCATTCTAGTCAGAAATACATTATTCCATCTTTTTCCTCTACATAAAACTCTATCTCATAGTCTTTTGGTACTACCACCCCCCAAAAGCTAAAGTAGGCAAAATGCTGCACATATTTAGAAAACAAACAAAAGTGAGTGTTGGGGGCTGGGCACAGTGGCTCATGCCTATAATCCCAGCACTTTGGGAGGCCAAGGCAAGAGGATTGCTTGAGCCCAGTAGTTCAAGCCCAGTCTGGGCAACATAGCGACACCTCATCTCTACAAAAATTCAAAACATTAGCAGGGCATGGCAGACACACTTGTAGTTCCAGCTACTTGGGAGGCTGAGATGGAAGGAAGTTCAGGCCACAGTGAGCCATGATTATGCCACTGCACTCCAGCCTGAGTAACACAGTGAGACATTGACTAAAAAAAAAAAAAAATTATATGAAGCCACAGAAAAGACTGCAGGGATGAGAGAACAAGACCACCCCCACCTTCAGCCAGACCCTAGAGAAACAAATTGTCATCACATTCTAGCATTAGAGGAGAGATTAAACAATGACTTTTATCCATCTTCAGCATGTAGATCGAAGAATCACCTCATGCCTTTACTAAGTCTTATCCCAAATTTTGCAGCTGGAATATACCAAAAATAAACAATAAAAATAGTGGAAATTTTTGCAAGCTCAGAATTCCAAGATAGCCCAGTTTACTTTGTAAAAGTACATGTGCATGTGTGTGCACACATAAGCTATTTTCTGCCATTGTGGGGCAGTGGGCATAATGTAACACTTAACATTATGTGGAGTTGAAGGAAAAGATAAAGATGCTGGTATGCTTAGCTTGTAAATCACAGCCTGAAACATTTGGTTCTCTCTGTTTAACTAATAGATATGTCTATCATTAAAAGTTCAGGGTATTTGCCTAAATGTATAAAGCATATAGCATTACAGGCAGCACAAAGTCGGTGCCCAATATTTTTATGGATTCTTTAATGAGCATGTGAAGAATCAAGCTGAACATAGTCACCTAATGAGGAACAACCAACTTTTTAACAATGTTTTTAATGGAGGAAATGCTTCTAGTGAGTCAAAGAGTAGGTCAAGCGTGAGCCACCCTAGAATATCACCCACTGTGTATCCAGGCTGCTGGTGTTATAAGCATGTGCACCTCAAGTGAATCAATTAAAGAGGTTCTCTGGGGAAGAGCAAAACATGCTCATACTATGTTCGGTTTGAAGGTATAAGACACAGCCCTGCTGGAGAGTGTGTAGTTCTCAGACTCAGCTATTGTTTTCTTGATCCTTCTGAACAAGTTTCCACAGAGGCAAGCCATGCTCTGGGTCAGCTCACCGCATCAAAAATGATACCTGAAATTAAACCAGTGGAAGTGAAGTGGCTCAAACTTTGCCTGCACATAGACCACTTATGCACTTAATTCTGACTTGTACATCTCAATAATAAAATGGGAGAAAAAAAGAATTAACACAATTCTTATCGATTCAAAAATGAATGAAATTGTATTATGTATCAATAAAATGAAATACAATGCAGCAGTGAAAATAATGTTAGTTTCCAAATTAAGCCCTTACAGTTACAAAAAAGTGTTTGTGAAGATAAAGATGGCTTGATAGAAACTTATATGCCATTAGCACAATGTGGAAATTCATAAAAACTTAATTATATACTTTAAAAAATTAAAACCTGCACAGGCTTTATACAAAATGAAAAGGATAATATATAAGCAATTAATGGCAGTAAATACCTGTCTGGGGATGGGGGGACACTTCTTACAAACAAGGGTGCCTGAATGAGACATATTTGTATACCCAACCCTTAAATGTACCCCTCAATATCACAATAAAAAAAAAAGAAAAAAAAAACAAAAACAAACAAACAAAAAAACATTCATAAATGTTTAACCCATAAGGACAGGGAGAGACATAGTAATTTTAGAAATATAGATTTTACGTATTCAGAGCTATTGATGATATTCTATTAGTACCTGTGTTGTATATATGCATACACAATACATGTTCTTTTTATTTTACCTACATTGCATTATGTTTTTAGGATATTGAGAGGAGACAGTCAGAAGCTGGTTAGGCAGACAGAGAGGGAGGGTCTTGAGAAGACTTAACACCTGCAGGAACACCCCCTGCACCCCCCCCATTATATAATTTTTGGCTGAAAATGTGGTTAGTGTGGTTAAGAACATCCTGTCATCCCAGGATATACTGCTAAAAGGGACTTTTTTGCTGCTTAAATACAGGTACAGTAGCTTGGCTTGCTTGACCTTAGCTTGTTATAATATCATTAACATAGCATTTGCATTATTGTCCCCCCCCCAATGGGCTTTTTTGTGGTACTTATGGATGATATTCAAGATGGAGTAACTTTGGTCAAGGACCTGCATGTG
>CAUYQG010143589.1:0-16734 GCA_963574415.1 Tarsius wallacei | reverse complement strand
AAAAACATTAAATATCTTGTTAAACTTGGCAAGAGTGGCAGTGAAATCAGGAACACGTTAGTCCAAGTTTGTGGGGATAATGTCATGAAGAAAGCAGAAGTGTACAAATGAATTAAATGTTTTTCTGAGGGGAGAGAATGTATCACTGATAAAGAGAGCTCAGGACGGCCAGTAACGAGCAGATCTGATGGAGACTGCAAAAATTTATCAACTGACTGTGAGAAGCATAGCAGACCAAATAAATATTGATAGGAAACAGGGAAATCTTAACTGAAAATCTTGGCATGAGAAAAGTGTGTGCAAAAATGGTCCCAAAGGAGTTCTTGCATCATAACAGTGCACTAGCTCACACAGCACTGTCTGTGAGGGAGTTTTTAGCCAGTAAACAAATAACTGTATTGGAACACCCTCCCTACTCACCTGATCTGGCCACCAAAGACTTCTTTGCCTGAAGAGAAAGGAAATATTGCAAGGAAGACATTTTGATGACATTCAGGACATCAAGGGTAAACGACAGCTCTGATGGCTGTTCCAAAATTGCTTTGATGGGTGGACTAGGCACCGGTGTCAGTGCATAGCATCCCAATGGGAGTACTTTGAAGGGGACTGTAGTGATATTCAGCAATGAGGTATGTAGCACTTTTTCTAGGATGAGTTTGCGACCTTAATTGTCAGACATGAAAAAGAAACCAAACAGCAAACGTCCACTAATTAGAAATTAGGGGTGGGAATGCTTACATAGACAATGCTACATAGATGCACACTCAATGGAATATTATGAAGCCATTATATATGTATATACGTGTATGCATGCATGCATACAAGTAGGAAGTAGATACTGGATATTACTATTACCATCACTCAGTAATTGGGATACTTATTAATGCGTATCTCCCTTTTATTCTATCCTGTGTTTTCTCTACATTTTTTTCAAAAGGCATATACTGTCTGTTTAATCAGAATACAGCAAGTCTATTTTTAAAGGTCCCTGAGAAAATTATACCTAGAAGATCAAGGTAGCCTCAGGGAAATGACGTGAAGCAGGAAAACGCAGAGTGTCACTCAGGAAAGTGGCCTCAACAGGATGTGGGAATCGATTCTGACATCTACGAACATTGCCGGGGCTGGGCCTCTCCAACTGAAAAATACGGTCACCTTGCTATCGGTTTTCCAATGGCTGCATTCAAAATTAGAACACACGAGACGAGTATTTTATAAACTATAAGATGTAATGAAAATGTTGGCTATAACTCCTATTAAAAGTGGGCTCTCCATGCTGCTGATGCGGGACTCGGGCGTCCTAGAACACCTGTAGGCCACCCGATCCTTGCTGTCCATGGACAAGGCCCTCTGGCACTCAGCTCATGTTCACCTCATGTTTGGCCATGCTTTGGCATCGCACAGAGATGTCACATGGTGTGATGCCAAGAGCAGAGGTTCAGGCGATGTAAGACATGGGCTCACATTCTGACAGACCTATTCACAACCTTAGAAAACCTGGACAGATTGCTGTAGTTTCCCTTAAACATGTTTAGTTTCACTTAAACATGAAGAAAATCATAATCCTCACATCACAGGACTGTTCTGAGGACCTGATGACATGGGGCATGTGGATGGGCTTTGTAAATGCATTTTCTGCAAAGCTCGGTTGTGACGATTAGAGAGGCAGGAGTCACACTAGGAAGAGCACGGGCGTTCCAGTTTGAACCCAGAGTGGCCACCCTGTCGTCTCATGAACTAGACAAGTTTCTTAAGCTGTAGCATTCTGTTTCCTCATGTATAAGATCAATAGAATAACTTCTTCATGCTATTTTCTGTGAGAATTACATGAGATAGTAAGGCAAGGGAGAAAACTCACATTTATTAAGCATCTTCTTTTTTTTTTTTTTTTGAGTTGGAGTTTCACTCTGTCGCCCAGGCTGGAGTGCAGTGGCCGCTTCCGGCCACCACAGCCTCGACCTACTGGGCTCTGGCGATCCTTCCGCCTCAGCCTTCTGAGTAGCCAGAATTACAGGCGCGTGCTACCACGCCCGGCTGATTTTTTATTTATTGTAGAGATGAGGTCTCACCAAACTGCCCAGGCGGGTCTCGAACCCGTGGGCTCAGGCAATCCACTCACCTCAGCCTCCCAAGGTGTGGGATTACAGGCTGAGCCACCGAGCCCAGCCTATTGAGCATCTTCTATGTGTCAGATGCAAACTAAGTGTTCTTACATGATACTAAATTATCAAATATAAGGCCTATTTCCCCCATATTACCCTTTGATACGGGAGCTAGCTTTGCCTCACATTCAGATCCTTACAATGTTTCTTATGGGAAGTTCTCTCTGTTATTTTATTTTTGAACAATGAAGTACCGTTTGGGAAAAGCACACTAGACCAAAATGACTCAATAGTCGCTGACTTGGATCACATAGAAGTCATCAGATGGGCTCCGTGAAACCGGAGGCCTGAGCACCAAAATGGGAAGTAACACTCCAGGGTGATGAGCCAGCACATGAGGAACCCAGCCTGAATCAGCATCTGTAGGGGACTTATCTAGCATTCTCCCACATCTTCAGGGAAATCATTTCTTTGGTGAGAGGAATAGCGTCAAGAGTGGTAATTGATGGCTTAGGAAAATTGCACAGACGTCACTCCCCTTTATGAACAAGGCACGAGAAGATGACAGATCAAACCCCACTGCCAGCCCTTGGCCCATTCACAGAGAACCCTCTTGCCTATCCCACCCAGAATGTTTCAGCTCTCTCCTAAGAACGTCATGACGTCTGCCCCACTTTGCGTCTTTCATGCACAACACTTGCTGGACAGCCTGGGCCAGAGTGGATCTTTTCCAAACTGCTGAACAAAGTTGAATAGCTGCTGTTGTGCTTCCTTGTCAATAATGTCTACACGTCACACGGGGTTCACTTTAACATTTTTGAGGCCATAAGTGAGGGGCTTTAAAACTCCCCATGTGCCTTTAACCTCAGGAGACTACCAATAGTTATAAATAGAACCTGATTTTTTTCTCAGTGAACAAGTTGGCTTATCAGAAGGCAACATTGTCCGTCTCTCCCTCAGACTGTAAATTCCTTTAAAGGTAAGGACCATGACCATTTTTGTCACTCTCTTTCGAATGCTAGGGTCCTACTAGTTTCATATAAAAGTAAATCTAGGAAGCAGATATGTTTAGTGGCTAAAAGTATGGGATTTGGAGTACAATTTCCTATGTTCTAATACCAGCTTTTGCATATAGTGAAAGACTTTAGGGAAGTTACTTAAGCTCACTATACCTCAGTTTCCTCCTCTGTAACATGAGAATGGTAATAGCAGTAGGACTCCTACAGATTAAGCTAGAAGATACAAAGAGCACAGAACAGTACCTGACCTTCAGTAGAGGTTAGACATTCTCAATAAGTAGGTGTAAAGTGTTTGTTGTGTAAATTAACAGTAACAGTACAGAGTTCTGGTAATTGCACAAGCACTCTGTTCAAGCCAGCTTCTATTATGCAATTAGCTGCCATAAATCTACCTTTTCCAAGAAATGCATTCCTGTCAAGGACTCCTACCTGCACCTCCTACTAGGCCACTCCTGGCAGGGCTGGAGGGATTCCACACAGCTAGCCTCTCTCTCTCTGGTTCCCGCTTCTCACAAGCCTCACAAGAATGCTTTCTGGGAAGGCCGCCAGGGATCGGTCTCAACTTATTCCTAATGGATCCCATTTTTCCATACAAAATGACCTCCCCATCAGGATGTTGGTTATGATGATCGGTGGACATTCTATTCTCTTTGTCTCATCCCATCTCATTCCTTTACCCTCCTCCTTGCCCTCAACTGTGCTAAGTGATTTCCAGAGGATGAGCTGGAATAAGAACAGGATGCCTGTCAGCTCCTGGAAAATAAAGCCTTTTCCCATCAGAGCTTTGGTTGGCAATTGTTCTGTGGTTACACTAACATGTGTAGTGTTTGTATTGTTTGCGGCATCACATGGGTTTCCACCAGTACACACACACAGATCCACACGGGTTGGCACACATACCCCATGTGCACATACTTGTGTGCACGAGTTCCTTGTCTTCTTCACCCAATTTACAGGCTTAGCTTGAAAAGACCTGGTGTGCGGACCAGGGGCCGGGGGTAGTGGGAGGCAATTTACTTTAATTCTTCCATCTTGTTTCACGCTTGCTTTGAAGAACCGGGGCCCCTGCCCTGCTGTTTGTCCTCTTCATCTCACACACTTGACGCCTATCCTTTCCTCCTCCACCTCTGGGAAGGCTCCACCCTGTGGGTACAGGGCCGGGGTGGGAGTGGGGCTCAGTGTGACAATTTGCTCTGACTGTAGCCTCTGTCCCACCGAGGGAATTGGGACATGATCCTCCCACAATGACAGTCCACCCCTCCGGCCCTGGGCTGCGATGAGGGTAGTCATAGGGAAAGGAACATTCCAGACTTGAAGGCTGAGATTCTATCTTCCCAGGACTGGCTTTTTTATTTTGGTTGCTTGTTGTCTCAGGAGACTGCACTCCTGCAATCCCACTGCCTCCATGTCCTGAATTTCATCCAACTTATTAGGCAAATCCCTGGCTCAGCTCATACCACACACTCTGTAACTGATGTGGTTTGTGTCACATGCTTAAAGAGCAAACAGGAGTATGGGGTCTGTCAGGAGGAAGAAAGATCCTCCTGGTCCAACATGGTGGCAACATGGCCCTTGCCCTCACACAAAGAGGGGGCTATTTCATAGTGTCTATGGCCACTAGGTGTGCCTCCATAAATAAAACTTTCCAGAAAAACCTTCCTAGCAAATTTCCTTATCAGTCCCTAAATAGTGTTGATTGACAGGGAGAGGCAAGGCTACATAAGCTTCCCACTGGTCAGTGAAAGGCACGGCCGATGAATGAGACAAGGGAGATGTGAATGAAGGTGAGTGGGTAGACTCCCTGACGGAGAGCACTGAGGGATAAACATTGTTCAAGAGAGATGTGGACCCTTTCATTTGGTACCTATATTCTCCCCACTAATTATGCACTGACTTTGGCAAGGATGGAGGATAATTAAGGTATGACATGTTAGTATTCTGGTTGTCAAGGAGATGGGGATTCTGTTTGCTTGGCTTAACATACAGGTAAACTTAGTAAGCACATCCAACATGTAGATTTCTGGACCTTTACCAAATCTGTACATCTCTGCCCCAGATCTATTTTGAGTTTAGTGGCTTGTGGCATGTTCTCTTCTTTCTATGTTTCTCTTATCTTTACTGCTCCCTCAGCCTACGAAACTGCTGACATCAAATGAAATCCCTTGCGGCAAGAGAGTTGCAGGCAGCAGGAGATGCTGCCCAAATTTGATGAGCCCTTAGAAGGGCGGACAGCACTCTAGGCAAGCGATCCTCCGTAGCCCAGCGCCCAGCACCCGCTCTCCAGGAGTTCAAGGAGAGCAGAGACCTCCTCACAGATAGGGTGGTTCCAAGGAGAGGTGACTTCGTGGAGAAAGGTGGCTTGGGAAGGCTGGAGTGAAAAGGCCTTGGAGCCAGAGAGAAGCATGCTGGACCGGAAGCGCAGAGGCTGGCTGGATCAGATAATACTGAGTGTTGTCATTCGGGGCAGAAAGTGACAAATGCAGAATTTGGACCAAGGAGGGAGAGAGGGAGAGATGTGGGGAAACACGTCAACAAAGTAACTTTGGATCCAGGTGCTGGGATAACAGGGTTTGCCTGGCAGGATGGTGGGGATTACGGGCTCAGCTGGGTAGGCCTTGCCAGCTGCCCTGTTTTCTCTGGGATCATCTTCTGTGGAGCCCATTACTCTTCATCAGTTGGTCAGTCATTACAGAGCCACGACTGGACTACATGCAAATATTCCCCAGGCTTCTATGCCCGAAACATGAGCGAGACCGACAGGCCCAAGGGCAAGATTCTGCTTGCTCAGCTGAGTGCCTCTGGGGGACCTCAGTCCTCCTTTCAGACTCCTCTCGTGTCTCTGAGAGTTCAAGGCCGTGTCCCCTGTGCTCTGCGGTCACCTCAGCTCTGTGGACATAACATCCCATCTTTGTGATCTGCTCTTTTAGGGGGCCCCACACAAAGCTGTTTAGACTACAGAAGTCTAGTAGATCAGGCTTGAGTTGCGTGTAACCCTTTCTCTTCAGAACACAACCAGCCACCACCAAAACAGATAGCTAGGATGGAGACCAATAAAAGCTCCGCTTTTCTCCTGCACCGTGATCCTTAGAATGGCAGACAGCACTAGGCAAGCAGAACATCTGTAGCCCAGCACCCAGCACCCGCTCTCCAGGACTTCAGGGAGAGCAGAGACCTCCTCACAGATAGGGTGGTTCAGGGGGCTGTAGTCTCCTGGAGCAGGGGCACCATCTTCCTTTCAGCTGACATTCTTTTTTTTTTTTTTGAGTTGGAGTCTCACTCTGTTACCCAGACTGGAGTGCAGTGGCCGTTCCCGGCCACCGCAGCCTCGACCCGCTGGGCTCCGGCGATCCTTCCGCCTTAGCCTTCCAAGTAGCTGGAACTACAGGTGCGTGCTACCACGCCCGGCTGATTTTTTTATTTATTGTAGAGATGAGGTCTCGCTTGCTCAGGTGAGTCTCGAACCCGCGGGCTTAGGCAATCCACTCACCTCAGCCTCCCAAAGGCGCGGGATTACAGGCTGAGCCACCGAGCCCGGCATCAGCTGGCATTCTTTTATCCTCTCCTCCCTCATCACAGTTCACCAGTTGAGGAGGCAAAGTTCAAGAAAATATGTTTTTGCAGATGAACAAATCAACAGTCCCAGGTAAGTGTTTGACAGTTTGACTGCAAAAATGAGGAGGAGGCATATAAGAGGAGTGGCTGAAGGGTCAGGCATAGAAAGCCCCCAGGAAAGGGGAGAGGGACCAGACAGGGAGAGAGCTGAGGGGTGAGATTATTGGAGACGGGGTAGGTAGGCATCCTGTGGGCGTCTCACCTATGAGCATCAGAGAGTGAAGCCTGAATCTCTGTAGTCCCAGAATCCAGCTCAGTTCCTGATGCATGACAGGTGTGCAAATACAGAAGGATGGCTCCAGTGATAATCTGGAGGTGACTCAGGCAAATCTGGGACCAGGGGCGGTAAACAACATTGCATTGGTTTAAAATGATGGATACGTGTAAGGAAATGACAGCCTCGAGGGTTTAGATTCTACTTCACAGTGAGTCAGAAGCCAAACTCAATCCTTGAGTGTGGACCCAACATCCTTGAGAATGAATGCTTAGATGTTGTGTGTTTGGGGAAGGAGGCGTGAGAGAAAAAGCGGGCTGTGGACTAAACAAGCTGTCCAGGTAGTCAGCATGAGACAAGGGAGGTAGGGGCCCCAGTGGCACTTGTGGAACTAAAGGGGAGTAGCCAAGGCAGAGGGGGCATGAGTGGGAATGAAGGCCGGACTGCAGGAAAGACTCGCAGAGTGGATTTATCTTGTGTTCCTCAATTCAGCATTGGGTGTGTGAGTGCCTGTGTTGAGAGCTCGTATCTGTTAGCTGGTGGGCAGCAGCTGTAGGGGACACCACAGGGGGAGGGTGGCTACGCAGCGGAGTGTAGGCTTGCAATTCAGTCTGCTCTGGTTCATGTCCCGAATCCATCTGTGGGGTTCTTGGCAATTTCTTTAACTTCTCTCCTCCTCACTCTCCTCGTTGGCCCATGACCAGACTCAGAAGGTTATTTTGAGGACTGCCCAAGACAGTGCACCAAGCTAACAAGGGTCAGCTATTAAACGGTAAAGGAATATTTCTTAAGCACCTGCCTGTGTGTTAGGCACTGATAGACGTTAGGACATCAAGACAGATAAGACCTCACATTGTCTTCTAACACCCCAACGATAACTCTGGGGGGGAGTGTGGTAGGGGGATTTGTAAACCACGCTGTGTGATATAATGTGGTAAATGATCTAACAGTGGGATGACATTAGTATCATGGAATTCAGACGAAGGGATTAACGGGATCTGAGGAGTTCTGGGAGAGGCCTTAGAGGAAATGGTCACTGAACTGGGTTCCGAAAAGGAGTAGAAATCTGAAGATGAGAGGAAGGAAGAAGAAAGAATTTCAGACAAAAGAACGTCCTGTACAAAAGGACAAAGGATAGTGGCCCACCTCCCTTGCAGGGTTATTTTGGGGAGAAACTGCAGGACCCCACGCACCCCACGAGGGCCACAAGGTACACAGGAAGCACTCAACAAACCAACAAACACTCGTTTTCTCCCTGCCCTTGCTGAATTCCAGCTACGTCTTCTTTAGACAACTCGTAGCTCAAACCAAGAAAATGAAGACACATCTCAAAAAAGAGAGACGAAAGCAAGCTGGGGTTCTGAGACCGAGGCTTTTTTATAACCATAGTTAATGAGTGAATGAAGAGGGAGTGAAGCCAGCGCCTGCAAAGGAGGCTGACAAAGGTCACTCAGGGTGATCGGGACAGAAACAAGAGGGTTCATGTCACATAAGCCGAGGAAGGAAGTCTCAAGAATGAGTTTGGTCAGTTATGTCAGACGTAATGAGAGGTCGAAAATGGAAGAACGTTGCCAGGGCTGCTTCTGTGGCCTTCAGCAGTCACCTCAGAAGTTTCCATGGCAACAGTGGCTGCTGCATGGGGCCTGGCCCTCCGGTGTCTGCCACAGCTTGGGCAATAGTTCTTTTTCCCTTGGTAGTCTCACTCGTCCTCCGCACCCCCACCCCACCAGATTCACCTGAAAAGTGGGAAGAAGAGGATACCCAGCCCTACTCTCAAGGCACTCCCTGGATGGCCCAGTCCACCTGAGCTTTCAGGTAGGGGATGGCTTCCTGCAGGAGAATCCCGCTGTCACAAAGGACGGCTACCTGCCATCTCCAGTTCAGCCTCAGGGAGCAATGAGTTAAGACCAAAATAAAGCAAAGCAAAGTCTCCCACTGTTACTGTCATGGCCAAGGTTGGTCTTCAAAACTACCTGGTGGTGCAATTCTCCCAGGTTATGACTTTAAAGGACTCAGATCGCAGACATTTAATTATAAATAGACTTGGTTGCTCACAAAAGCACAGGTAAGTAGTGAGATCACATTAAACCTCGACACTATCCATCTATCCCAGCACCTATAATGAAAATCGGGGCGCTTACTGTTCCCAAAAACTACGAGTTAGTAGGTTTGCCTTTGCTTGAATCTTGTGCTAATGCATCAGGAGATGGGCTCTCACTACTCCACGGCTGAAACCCTGAAGGCAGAAGTCTCAACTGAGGTACAATAATGCACCAGAGAAGACAGATAAACATGGTAGGAGATTTCCTTTTTTTTCTTGTTCCTTCTTCTTTGCTCCTCAAATTGCCTCATATTTTCCAAAATTTAAATAGTGAATTGACCCTGAATAACTACTGTAGATAGTGACGTAAAACTAATGTGTTATTGTTTAATCTTCTGTTGGTTTATCAGTCATTGAAAACTTTGAACAAAATGGACTTAAAGAAAGATAAAAAATAGACGGAGACCTTAGTATCATTTTGTTGGGGAAATAAAGGTAAAAGCACAGGGTGAAGGAGGAAGTGGGTTGTAAGAGAAACAACCATAGCAGAGAGGTTGGCAAACAGCAGGGAAAGGCTGAGAGCTAGGCTTGGGAAGAGAAGCTCTCGCCTTTTCACCAGAGATCGGGCTGTGTTCTTACTGTGATTCTCAGTCTGCTAGACCTTCCTCACTCCACGGTTAGTAAACACTTGATCACCAGACATGAATCTAACACTTCCTAATGGCAAAGGAGAGTATTTGGCATGTGGGAGTACATCAAAGTAGAATGATCCTCTGAAAACCCCCTTCACATTCACCTACCTCAAAGATGTTTCCCTCCCTCATAGGAGGTGAGAGCAGCAACTCTGTGCTTGTGCAAAACCCTGTGTGTCTCTTTCATAACAGCCATCGTGCTTGTGTTTACTTGATCAGTATCTGTCTCCCCCCAAACTGTAGGTTCCAAGTGGGCAATGTCTCTTGATAAATTGATCCCATCTGTATCTGGAACATCTCATACAGTGCTTGACATAGAGTAGGTCTTCAATACACATGAATGAATGAATGAATGAATGAGCAAACAGTGGAAGAACAGGCACCATTTCTAGGTCATTGAGATTACTAGTTCATCCCTTTTCTGAAAAGCAGTAGAAGGTAGATCCTGCAAATATCAGCTCACTCCCTTCCTCCCTTTCTTTTTGCTTCTCCTGTTCCTGCCATGTGCCCACTCCCCACCCCTCCCACTAGTCCCTCAGATATTAAAACAACACCATCATCACTGACAACAAAATGTACTCTGAGTGCCTGCACCCAGGAGAAGGTGGCGGTGGCTCCCTGGGCTGTACGTGCATCAGTCCACGTCCTCAACTATGCTGCCTGGGGTTTTTATGTAACAGGAACATGTCGACGGTCATGTTCTTAGTTTGGAAAAAGAAGCCATGCCTTGTTGTGGCTTTGTGTTCAGACCATTTCTCTTTCATCTTTGAAGATGACAAACCCTATAAGCAAAGCAAGTCAAAATGAGCCCAAATGCTTCAAGCTCTAGGCAAGGCAGGAAGAATGCCGTGCGGTGATATTGCTTAGAAGAGACTCGGTAATTGCTGCACTGGAGAGCCGACATTTGCAGAACTCAATTGTGTGGCGTCCGACTGAGTAAGTTAGCAAAATAAAGACAGATGGCAATGGATTAACTCCAACACGCCCACCACACAATGCCAGCCAAAATGGAGAACTGTGGTGTGCTTTTTTTTTTAAGAAGCTCTGGATAGTTCACCGTGTCTCAATTACATGCCACCTAGTGATTGACCAAAACATTGCACGTTGCATCTTTGTATAACCCTGTTCACTGAGGAAACAGCTTAAGGAGACTTGTTCGGCTTTGTTTGAAAAAGGGAGAGGAAGAGATTTCAGGTCATGGAGGAGCTAAACATCTATAGTTTGATGAACAGTTAACTGAGAAATAATTGTTGAATTCTGTATTCTGCCTTAAATGCTTAGAGCTAAAAAAGTTAAAATAAAAGGAAAGGAAACAAATCCTGTGAGACAGGCAACCATCTTTCATTTAGAAATACATGACTAAGACAGATACAAGATTTAGGGCACTTTGTGCATTCTGTTCCCTACTTTACACAACTAAAACCTAGGATGATAAATAATTTCATTTTGAGTACCAGCTCCAATGGACTGAGGGGTTGTGAGGTGAGCTCCACAGCTCAGGGTTAGGACACTGTGGTCATTGATGGTTGTCTGCCTGTCATAGCTGCAGGAGAGGAGAGCGGTGGCACCTGGGTCCACACTGGACAACTGCACATCAGGCCAGGAAATCTCCTAATTTGTTTAATCATGCGTGTAGCCAAAGAGCTCTCTGTACTCAGACAGTCTGAGGGCAGAAACTGAACAGCATGTGGAACATATGGGAAAGGTGAGGCTTTTTAATCTAAAGGAGAATTGAGGAAGTGGTCTGAACAGCTTTGTTATGATCTACCAAATTAAGGTTTTATGATGTCTGTCCCCCAGTGTGAGAAACACTGCTTGACTGGCAATTTGCACTACTACCATATAGAATTCAGTCCTGGAATATGTGCCAAGAACTTGGTAATGAGACCCTGATTAGTCCTAACTATAGGATTTATTTTACAAGTGAAGGTCTAGACGATTTCAGTAACTGGCCCAGAGTACAAGGCTGGGGAGGGTACAAGCGCTCCACACAGCAATTGCTGAGACTCTGGGTCCCTCAACCACCACCATCACCACGCCGGTCTGTATTTCTTGCTTTTCCCTGGTAGTCACCTGGTCAGTGCTGCTGGCCAAAGGGAGGTTCTTTTCTCTTTTGCCCCTTGCCATCCTTTGGTGACTAGCAAAAAGTGCCAGCTATGCCTGCAGATTTGGGAGACAGCCAGTGCCAAGGGTCAGGTTAACTAGTCTAGACTAGACCCTACAGGGTCCATGGGACCAGGGTGAGAACCTGGGTCCCCTGCTGCTATACTTGTTTCTCAAGTAACTCCCCAGAGGCCATGTCCCTTGAGCTCAGCTTATTTCAGGGCAGAAAACTCACAGACACCAAACTGTTTAGCCTTTTCTAGATGTCTTTTTTTTTTTGCAGAGATGAGATCTTACTATGCTACCCAGGCTGGTCTCGAACTCTTGCGTCAGCCTCCCAAAGTGCTGGGATTACGGGTGTGAGTCTGTAAAACTCGTCTAGCTTTAATTCAATACTCATTGGTTAACTGAATGCTCGCCACACACAAAGCACTGTGCTAGGAGTCCAGACCCAGGAGTCAGACGAGGGTTTTGGCTCCAAGGTTCTGATGAGCATGAAATGTGGCACGTTACCACACTGAGCTGATAAAACTTGTCACGTGCTCCACCTGACTGAAAAGGAAGCTGGAACACATGGAGGTGTTCATTTCTGACTGTCCTTGCCACAGGGCATAAATGTGCAATTTTGCCCCCGAATTCTCGCCAAGTTGAGAACCCTACTCTGGCATTCAGAAGCAAAGGAGTGACAGGATTGATTTATCTCTCAGGAAGGTCACACAGGTAGAAGCTCAGAGGATGGACTGTCAGGGTAGACTGGAGGCAGGAGGACCATTTGGGAGGCTTTAACTGGTCCAAACGAGAGGGGCTGAGGGCCTGACCCAAAGCAGTGGCAGCTGAATGGCGCAGGGACAGGGGCTCTAAAAAGACTCTGGGACTGAGAGTTCCCAGTGTTGGGGATCCAATATGCTGTGCAAAGGCGTTGTTCAGTGTCAGAGTTGATTCTTGGGCTCACAGGCTGGATGAGTCAGAGGCGCTGTGACAACGACAGCATGAGTCAGTGAGGAAGGCAGGGCAAGGCAGGCAGGATCCTCTTCCCTGGGACTGCAGGTAGAATGGTTGCCAGTTATCCTGTTTTTCCCTTCTGACCTAATAATTTGCCATACCCCCTTCCACCCCGGAAAACACCAGGTCTGAGTCACAGTTGTGGGAACTCCAAAGTGAAGGCAGCTGAATAAGGGCTGGCTTGGCTGGAGGTTTTGGACACCAACCCAGCCACCAAGTCAGCTTAGCTCTATCTGCCCATGAGTAGGTGCTCTGTTGAGTGTATGGACCTCACGGCACTGAAACTGCCACTGTGGCCTTCCTCCAGAGCTCTTCCTTCTCTTCTATTCATTTTCCTTCGTCAGATTTTTTTTTCCCCATTCCAATTGTCTCTACTGATCTTGCCAGTTTGCAACAAGCATTCCAGGAATTTCCTTAATCACTCTGGGGATATCATCAACAGATGTGTCCATGCACTTGTTTAGAAACCCAGTCCATTCTATCTTCCACTAGACGGCAATCTCATGATGGAGTCATGGGAAGGTGTGGTCTTTCCACACCTTCCCAACTGATGCAAATTGAGCAAAAATAGACCCTCTCCCACCCCTTTCAATAAAGAGGCTACACTCTTTAATAAAGCTGGCCCCTCTGGACATCAGAACCTTGAATGCAAAAATCAGCTGCATTCCTCTGCTTGAAGTGTCTCCATCTTAAAAGAATCGCACGAGCCGGGCTCAGTGGCTCAGCCTGTAATCCTGCACTTTGGGAGGCTGAGGTGAGTGGATTGCCTGAGCCCGCGGGTTTGAGACCCGCCTGGGCAACTTGGCGAGACCTCATCTCTACGATAAATAAAAAAAAAAATTAGCTGGGCATGGTAGTGCGCGCCTGTCATTCCAGCTTCTTGGAAGGCTGAGGCGGAAGGATCACCGGAGCCCAGCAGGTCGAGGCTGTGGTGGCCAGGAGCGGCCACTGCACTCCAGTCTGGCGACAGAGTGAAACTCCAACTCAAAAAAAAATCTGCACGATAGAGTTTCTTTGAATTTTACACAGGTAATTTTTAAAACATAACTTGAGAATTGAAATCACACTTAGAAACCAACTGTGCTCAGTTTATGCACAAAGTTCATTCTGTTTACTTAATATGATGAACTATGACTAATACCCACTAGAACCACAGTGTGGGACCACTACAATGGATATTGAAAGAGAATGTGGACTTGGGCATCAGGGAAAACTTGGTGCTTGAGTTCTAACTCTGGTGTTTACTGTATCTTACAGAGAATCACTATTCTCATCTGCAAACGAGGGATCACGTGAGGTCATAGCAGTGCTGTGCTCAGATTGGGCCCAGGATATTCAGGGCACCCAGCACAGGCCTTGTGAGTGAGAAACTCTTAGCAGAGACCGCCAATACCGTCATTGGTCATTGTTCCCTTCTTGATGACGTATGCTGTTGTAACCTGAAATGTTGCTGACTTCCTTCTTATCTGTGTCTCCTTAGCTTGTTTTCACCCTGAACTTGTGTCCTTCACTGACCTTCATCCGTGCCCCACACCCAACCCTGATGGACTCATTACTTCTTGTCCAAGTCTTACTTGTAAAGAGTGCTTTGTGTTTCATTTGCTGAAAATTTGAACCTACACATATGGAGTCTTGCACCTGCTTTTATACATGCAGTCTGGGCTGTTTATGTTTCCATTTGCTACTCTATGAGACCAGGCAAATACTGGAGGAAAGGCATGCTTCTAATTCTCCCAGAGCTGCCTGGTAATATTGTCTTGTGGGGGAAAGCAGAGCCAGTCACAGATGCTCCTTCTATCAGAAGTTTGGTAAGTCCCCCCGCCTTTCAGTGGGAAGAGGAATGTTTGCAGCTTGAAATGATTACACTGCTTAGAGGTAGACTCCTGTGAGGACTTGACTTACCATGAATTATGCATGCTAGCTACAGGAGCTGGGGTGAAGGACTGTTTTTGCCTTGCTGCCAATTTCCTCTTCTACCATTCCTTACCCATCTAGATGTGTGCAAGCAGTAAGCACAGGGCTGTGTGTGTGCTATGGGTGGCCCTTAGGTCTCTGTTCAATATATTTGATAAGTTCCTGATGTAGTCTGGGTGTTCAAAGCTGCTCCACACAACCTTTCAAGGGAATGATCTGTAGACATAATTTACCAAGCAAACAAAAACATCCCCCTGGCCTGCATGCAAAATCATGACATCCTTAGGGCCTCTTAATGCTCCGGTTTCCTTCCACATCTTGCAAATGTTTGACCAGCATGTGGAGGTGAAATAAGAAGAAGAAAGTTATATCTTGCAAGAGGCAGTGTAGTTTGAGGGTGGCTGGAATAGCAAAAGGGTGCATGGTGGAGGAGGGAAGTGGGGGATACATGCTGATATGGACCTGTGTCCCCCCTAAATTCATATGTTGAAGTCCTAACCCACAATAACTCAGAATGTGACTGCGTTTGGAGATGGGGCCTTTAAAGTGGGAATCAGGTTAAAATGAGGTGATGATTAAGGTGGGCCCTAATCCAATATGACAGGTATCCTTATAAGAAGAGGAGAATAACACACGGAGAGAAGACCATGTGAAGACACAGGGAGAGGACATCTATCTGTAAGCCTAGAAGAAAGGCCTCAAAAGAAGCCAACCCTGCTGACACCTTGATCTTGGACTTTTAGCCTCCAGGAACTGTGAGAAAATAAGTGTCTTTTTAAAGCCACCCATTCTGTGGTACTTTGTTATGGCAGCCCTAGCAGACTAATGCACATGCCTTATTGGTATATAGTAGCAAGTGAACATTTCATTCATAAACAAGGGACTGCTGGGATAAATGATTATATATCCCTCAAATACTGTGTGTGGGCATGTTGGTATTTTATACACATTTGAAAGTGCCCCATATCTCCACTCCTGATGGTTCAAGTTTAAATTATTTAAGATATTGTGGTTCATCACACTCAGAATCATACTCCAAGAACCCCCTCCCCACACACACACACATACTTTTAGAGAAAAGAGATGTTAAATGAATAATTCTCAAACTCTTCTCTCTAGGTATTCCTAAGAGCAGGTGAGAAAGAATGGATGTGGCGGTCAATTTGCCTGAAAAGGGAGTCTGAAGTCACCTGATTTTCCTTACAGTTAGGCTTATTGAGATATAACTTACATAAGTACAATTCACCCTTTTGGGTTGTACAATTGAACTCTTACGAGTATATTCAGTCATGTGACCACTGTCACAACAAGGACACAGAGCATTTCTGTTTTCCCCAAAATTCCTCATTCTCCTCTGTAGTCAGTTTCGTTGTCTCACTCCCAACCTCCGGCAACCACTGAGCTCATTTGTAGCCCACTAGTTTTGCCTTTTTCAGAATAGAAATGGATTTGGATGGTATGTAGGCTTTCGTGTCTGGCTTCTTCAAAATTTTTTAGGGTTTTTTCCTCCTCTTTTTATGGATATATAATAGTTGTACATATCTATGGGGTACATGTGGTATTTTGACACATGCACACAATATGTAATAATCACATCAGGGTTATTGGAATATTCATAGCCTCGAGCATTTATCTTTTCTTTGTGTTGGGGACATTCCATCTTCTCTCCTAGCTGTTTTGAAATATATAATAAATTCTTATTAGCTATAATTGCCCTACTATGCTATTGTACACTGGATTTATTCCTTCTATCTAATTGTGTGTTTTTTTTAACTTTTGAATTTTTTTTATTTTAAAATTGTGGGGTACATTTCAGGGTTAGGTATACAAATATTCACTGTGCAGGTGCCCTTGTTGATGTGGTGTGCCCTAATTATGTTTTTGTACCCATTAACCAACCTCTTCTCTTTTTTTGGAGTTGGAGTCTCACTCTGTCACCCAGACTGGAGTGCAGTGGCCGCTCCCGGCCACCGCAGCCTCAACCTGCTGGGCTCCGGCGATCCTTCCGCCTCAGCCTTCCGAGTAGCCGGAATTA
>CAUYQG010143587.1:0-18664 GCA_963574415.1 Tarsius wallacei | reverse complement strand
GGGTTTGAGACCCGCCCAGGCAACTTGGTGAGACCTCATCTCTACAATAAATCAAAAAATCAGCCGGGCGTGGTAGCGCGCACCTGTAGTTCCAGCTACTTGGAAGGCTGAGGCGGAAGGATCGCCGGAGCCCAGCAGGTCAAGGCTGCAGTGGCCAGGAGCATGCCACTACACTCCAGTCTGGGCAACAGAGTGAGACTCCAACTCAAAAAAAAAAAAGGAAAAATTATTGAGTGAATAAGTGGGTTTTACTTATTGGAAGATAATCATTGCAGAAAATAAGTATAGATTGTAAACAGTGGAAGAAAAAAATCATTGAAAGGCTATTCTCCAGTGACAAGAAGCTGGCCGTAAGGTCACAGATCTGCATTCTAATCCCAACTCCTTCATTTACCAGCTGTGAATTTGGGCAAATTAATTAAAATCTAAACTTTGGTTTCCTTTACAAAATGGGATTATGATAGTACCTGCCCAATTATTTGCGTAAAGGATTCAATAAGATAAAGCTAGTACAGTGCTTGACTTTGTGCTTTTTATAAATACTCAGTAAAAAACAAACCACCATTTCTGCCAATTAGACTGTCATTAATATCACTATGAGTACAGCGGCCTAGAGTAGTCCCCCAAAGTAATATTAGCTCTTCATTCTCATTCTTATTAGGAATTCTGAGCCTCTCCATTACAGTCACATCTAAGGGAAGGGGTCTCACTAGCCAGACATTCCCAGGACCCCCTAGGAAAAGCACCTTTTCTAAAAACTCACAAAATGTATTTGAGCCTCCTGCATAGAAGAAGCCTTGCCTTCAACAGAACGGGACAGGTTGTGCTGCTGTAACAAACATCAGCATCTTAGTGGTTGACACTGCATAGGTTTAGTTCTTGCATATCCCAGTCCAATATCAGTCAGTTGGCATCTGTCCTACATGCGGTGACTCAGAGACCCAGCCGCTTCTATATGAAAACACAGTCTTAAAGGCCAGGCTTAGAAATGGCCTAAACTATCTGACTTTCATCCACAGATCCTAGTGGATGAAAGTCAGTCATATCACTCTTCTCCAGGCTAATTCTTCAGATACCTATGAATTCACTTGTCACACAGCCTGAACTGGTTCCCGTCAACCATCATGGTAGTCCTCATCTGAATGCACTAGTTGGTCTGCATCCCTGCTCTAAAATTGCACCTAAGTGTAGTCCAGCAGGTGTTAGTTGAGTAGTATAATCACCTCCTCCATTTTAGGTAATATACTTCCATTAATGCAGCCCAAGTTTCTTTTTTTTTTTTTATTTTTTGGAGGGATGTATCAGTGATATAGAATTCGACATCACTAAAATTTTCATAGGTATATAAACAAGTTCCGTTTCCTCTCATTAATTCTTTGTTGTCTTTTTTCAATCTGAGCAGGAATCTCCATCATAGAAACAGCCCGCAAGAAAAACATAAATTGAAGAGATGTGCTTTCTCTATTAACCCATGAATACCACCTATCCACTCCAAGCAGGTGGCAAGTCTCCCTGGGATGTGCCTTACAGTGCACACTCATGAATGGCAAGCCCTGGGAAAGGAAGCTGCCAAGCCTTGAGCAGCCTGTAACAACAGCAAACAAACAAAAAACAATCTCGAAGGCAAGAGATCTCTTAGACTGACCCTCCCGTGTCCCTTGCAGGTACCACATCTGCGTGACTGTGCTGAGCTACTTTCTCCCCCTGCTGGTGATCGGCTACGCCTACACCGTAGTGGGAATCACGCTGTGGGCCAGCGAGATCCCCGGGGACTCCTCCCACCGGTACCACGAGCAAGTCTCCGCCAAGCGCAAGGTGAGCAAGGGGCGGCAGCGCCCAGCCCACCCGGCGCACGCGACAGGCTGGCTGGTGGGGCTGGCAAGCTTGCGGTCCCCAGAAGCAGCAGGCACAGAACGTCTCCGGGCCTGGGGATCAATGGAGAGGGGGGGAGGGACCCCCGGTGTCTTTTTAGCCCGCATCTGGCTACACAGGCATGAGCCACCCCGGTTCTCCTTAAGACCAACTGCAACCTGTTGATCCATGAAAACACACACACACACACACCGCACACACCTACAGCAGCACTGAAGAGTTAGATAATATTGTATGGGCAACTCCCTCGGGTCCCCTCCCACTGTGGGAGTTTTTCTGTCCTCTCAATAAAGCCTGCTCTCAAAATAACAAAAAATAAAATAATCTTTTATTTTTTATTATTTAAAGTTTGACAGAGTAATACATTCACGTGGTTCAAACATCAAAAACTATTCAAAGGAACAAAATCGCAGTGATGGGGGTTGCCAGAAGCTGGTGTTTTGGGGAGGGACAGCATGGGGAGTAGTGCCTTTGGGAGAGAGTGACTTGCTTTGTGGTGACGGAACCATTCTGTAAAAAAATTTTTTTTAAGTGCATGTAAAAACTGGCAAAAATCCAAATACAGTCTGTGGTTTGGTGAATGGCCCGTTTTATGGTTTTGATCATGCTGTATGGTTATGCAGGATAAGATCATTAGATGAAGCGGTGTGAAGGCCACCCAGAAACTCTTCACACTACTTTGCAAAGAGGTAGCAAATTAGCTCAAAATTAAATGTCGAAATACTTTAAAAGATTTTGGACAGATTCTCTCCCTTTATCTAACTATCCAGTTCTCAAGTGTGTCACACACACACACACACACACATAAAGAGAGACACACAAAATGACAATCACCGTTGTTTGCTTCTTGTTAACTTTTCTAGATACGGGCATTTGTGTCAATATATATCCCTTTCTCTTATTTTTGACATAAATAGTAAATATATGTTCTCCTTCCTCTCACTTTGTTAACTTAAAATCCACAAGGTCTTCAAACACCAATATACAAAGAGCTTTCACGTTCTCTTTCTTTTCTTTTGGTATGTCATTGTGTGAATGTTATGTGGTTTTTTTGCTGGAGATTTTTTGGGGATATAAGTAAGGGGGTAACATCACTAATAAATCAGAAAACAACAGATGCTGACCAGGGTGTGGAGAAAAGGAAACACTTCTACACTGTTGGTGGAAATGCAAGTTAGTCCAAACTCTATGGAAAACAGAGTGGCAATTTTTAAAAGAACTAGACATTGACCTTCCATATGACCCAGCTATCCCTCTTCTGGGAATGTACCCAGAGGAACTTAGATCGTTCTACAAAAAAAGAAGCCTGCACACGCATGTTGATTGCTGCACTATTCACAATAGCAAAAACATGGAACCAATCCTGCTGTCCATCAAAAGTGGATTGGATAAAGAGAATGTGGTATAGATACACAATGGAGTGATACACAGCCATAAAGAAGGACAGGACCATGGACTTTGCAGCAAATTGGACGAATTTAGGGTCCATCATACGTAGGGATCTATCACAGAAACAAAGAACTGAATACCACCAGTTCTCACTCATAAGTGGATTCTGAACACTTATCACAACACTACAAGGTAGGGATCGGCAGTCGGGGGACACTGCCAGGAGAGGGAGGTACCTGACCCTAAACCAGGGGGAGTGAGGACCCGTTGGAGGCCCAAACTTCTCAGGCACATTCACTACTTATGTACCTAATCCTGACTTGTACCCCAAATCTCAATTTTTTAAAAAGAGAGAAAAAAATAAGGGGTTACATTACCCAGTGTCTTAGTCCATTTGGGCTTCTATAATAAAGTACCTTTGACTGGGAACCTTTAAAACAACAGAAATGTATTTCTCACAGCCCTGGAGGCTGGGCAGTCCAAAATCAAGATGGCTACAGATCTGGTGTCTCCGGAAGACCCACTTTCTGGTTCTCAGATGGTGCTTCCTCACAACGTGGAAGGAGCAAGGGATCTCTCTTGGGTCTTTTTTATAAGGGCACTCATTCCGTTCATGAGGTCTCTGACTTCAAGACCTAATCACTTCCCAAAGTCCCCACCTCCTCATACTATCACCTTGGGGCTTTGAATTTCAACATGTGACTTTGTGGTGGCTCCAACCTTCAGACCATAGCACCCCGTACTCATAAAAACCTTCTTTAAAATCTCATTTAAGCATCTGGTGCTCCCTTGCTGCAACTGTCCAAATCTCTTTCCTTCCCTCCTCCTCCTCCTCCTCGGTCTCCCAATCAAGCAGCCTGCCCCGGCCCACTGCGCCCCCACCGCCCACCCTTCTGCTGCTCCCCCCACCCCCAGGCCTTTCCCTCCTGAACACCCTTTCACCTTTGCTCATTAATGTGGTCTCCTTTGGCTTCTCTAGTCATCGCCCAGAAGGATAATATAACACAGTAGTCCTCAGATGAGAGTATACATCGGAAACATCTAAAGAGTTTGTCAAATGCAGAATTTGGGGGTCCATCCTCAGAGTTTCTGATTCAGTAAGTCTGGGGTGGGGTCCAAGAATGTGTATTTCTAACAAGTTCCCAGGTGATGAAGATATGATGATGCCCATCCTAGGACCACGCTTTGAGAACTGCTGACATAACCAAAATCCTTCAGCACCATGCATTAAAGATCCTTTCTCCTCTTTGAAAGGGGTTATTTTCCTTTTAATTTTTTTTATTTTAAAGATGTGGGTTACAATTCAGGGTTAGGTATATCAATGTTCATTATGCAGGTACCCTTGTGGATGAGGTGTGCCCCCCCTTCCCCAGGCGGATTCCCACTACTGCCAATTCCGCTTCCCCACTCCCCTCCGGGCAGTTTCCCACTACTGCCAGTCCTTTTCTTATAATAGTATGATAACTGTTCAAGGTCCGCTTATGAGTGAGAACATGTGATACTCAGTTCTTTGTTTCTGTGAGAGATCACTCAGTATTATAGACCCTAAGTTCATCCAGGTTGCTGTGAGGTTCATGATTCTGTTCTTCTTTATGGCTGCATAATATTCCATCATGTATATATTTATACCACATTTTTTAATCCAGTCCCCTTTTGATGGGCAGCATGGTTGGTTCCATGTTCTTACTACTGTGAACAATACTGCAATAAACATACGTGTGCGGGTATCTTTTTTATAGAGTGATTTGAGTTCATACAGGTATATTCCCAGTAGGGGAACTGCGGGGTCATATGGAAGGTTGCTTTTTGGATCCTTTAGGAATCGCCATGCTGTTTTCCACAGAGACTGCACTAGTTTACACTCCCACCAACAGTGCAGAAGAGTTCTGAAAGGGGTTACTTTAAACCCTACACACAGCGAGGGGGTGGGAGGAGAAAAAAAGCAGCCATGAGAGAGGGAGGAGGTGCTGGCGGGTCTCATCTGTCTCATCCTCTGGCCAGGTGGTCAAAATGATGATCGTCGTGGTGTGCACGTTTGCCATCTGCTGGCTGCCCTTCCACATCTTCTTCCTCCTGCCCTACATCAACCCAGATCTCTACCTGAAGAAGGTTATCCAGCAGGTCTACCTGGCCATCATGTGGCTGGCCATGAGCTCCACCATGTACAACCCCATTATCTACTGCTGCCTCAATGACAGGTGAGAACCCCATCCCCCGTGTTCTCACCAGGGGCTGCAAGGCCATCTGTCTACTCTGTGACCCAGCAGCTACCCTAACTGAGCAAAACCAGCTGTGACACAAAAGGGAATGGTAGGGACTGCCTCAAACTAATTGCCCACTACTCAGTCCCTGCTGGTTATTGCCTTGCAGGAATGTGAGCCCAGGGTGGACTGATTGTTTTGTTTTTTTTTTTCTTTTCTAAGAGGAACCAGAAATCAATATTTTTTTGTGAAGTCTTCTGGCTTTTAGACACTAGCAACTAAGTTGGAGGAGTGAGGAATTAAAAAATCTCTGTGACTGATATATACAAAGTATGACTGCAAGTTGGATCCAGCCTCCAGGCCATGGCCTGTGAGTTTACTCTTTCTGCTTTGTGGATCCAGTGCACAGGAGGCTGTGCCTACAGAGAGAGGTGGCACTCGAGTACCGCTCCCCAGAGAGCATCCTCCCTCCTCAGATCTCCCTTCTCCCTCTTCCCATTCCATTTTATGATCTGGCAGCTTTACACGGCTTCTTCTAGCAATTCCAGCAGGACAGGGTAAGCAAAAAAGAAGTCAGAGCCTCAAGGGCCTGATTCCTGCCCTCACTTGGTCAGCTGGGTTGGGAGAGCCATTCCACAACAGAAGCCAACCTCAGACAAGTACGAGAAGGGAGAGCCCATCGGGAAGGATGGTCAACAATAGGGAATTCACTGCAGTATGCAGAGGGCTCTCAGGAGGGAGCTGGGACACCATGGTTGCGGCACAATCTGTCACCCAGAGCACCCTCCCAGCTTCTGGGTGGGAAAGCAGGCAGGAGGGGAGGAACAAAATTCTTGTTACAGTCTTTATAGTCTTTAGCCCTTGGTCTGGAAAGTGTCTTCTGTGAATGAGAGGCTCAGGTGCTATGAGTTTGGGGAAAAATTCTCTTGAACTTGTCCAAATGGTCTCTGTTAGTCTAACTCACAGATCCTTCTTCTAAGAGTTTGCTGACTTGCTTAAATGCTTTTAGGTTAAACCTGTCAGCATCTCCTTAAGGAAAGGCTGATTCTGTCTGTTTAACCAACAGGGAAACTGAGGCACACTGAAGGAACATTATTGGCAGAAAGTCCTCCTTCCGTCAGTGGGCCACTTGAGGGAAAGCACTGAGTCTTGATAGGCGTTTTTACTGCCCAGCGACCAGCAAAGGACCGTGCACATAGTCAACTATTGATGAATTTTTTGTTGTTGTTGATGGTGAATTGACCCAAAGTCGGCTGATCCTACATCAGAGGAGGCAGAACCTAGGTCCTAGTCTTGGATTTGTTTTTCTTAGTCTTGGATTTGACCTTGATGACTCGCCCTTAAATCCTTCTTAGCTTCAGCATCTCTAGCTGTCAGTTAATTTTAAAAATAATAACAGAGTCAGTGTGGGGGTGTCCATGTGCTTAAAAGCGGAGGCAATGGTAGAATGGCCCTCTGAGCAGGCTGTCCCCAAGGGTCACCTCTTCATCTGTCTCTCCAGGTTCCGTCTGGGCTTCAAGCACGCCTTCCGGTGCTGCCCCTTCATCAGCGCCGGCGACTACGAGGGGCTCGAAATGAAATCTACCCAATACCTCCAGACCCAGGGCAGCGTGTATAAAGTCAGCCGCCTGGAGACCACCATCTCCACAGTGGTGGGGGCCCACGAGGAGGAGCTGGAGGATGGTCCCAAGGCCACGCCCTCATCGCTGGACCTGACCTCCAACGACTCCTCGCGCCGCGACTCCAAGACTATGACCGAGAGCTTCAGCTTCTCCTCCAGCATGCTCTCCTGAGCCATCGGGTTTGCAGCAGGCACAGCCCCCACCGTCTTTGTCCTGTTTCGCTTCATACATGGATACGTCCTTGATGCGGAAACCATCAGAAGCACCCAAACACTGGAGCTTGTGGAAAGGGTGAGAACAATCTAGAGAAAACACTCCCTCCTGGAGTCAACAGTTCTGTATTCTTTCGTCTTTGCCATGCCCATGTAGTGTGACTCAAAGCAAATCATTGAACCCTGCTGAACCTGTAAAATGAGAAGCTTGATCTGGGTTTTCCCCAGAGCCCATTCCATGATTCTGGAAGTGACTTTGGCTGCACGTGGGTACTCGTTTCGGGTGAAATCTGCAGCATAGCCACAGACCTAACAGACCCATTTGCATGGAGCCCGTCTTATTTCAATAAGGTTGTTCTCAGTCGCACTCAGTTTGGCCCCCTGCAGCTGGTAGCCCTCATCACACCAGCCTGCGCTTGGCAGGATGAACAAAAGAAGATACCATATAACACCTGAATGAAAGATTTAGCCCTGTCTTCTAAGCATCTGTGAAAAGAAGACATACGTCTGCCCCTCTTTGGCATCTCAGTATTTCAGTACATTTATACTCCACAGGCTCAAGAGCCTAGGTTCTTCTGTATTATGTCCTCAGTGACTGCACTGAGCAACTGATGCGGGCAGAATATGTACACTGACACCCACTGATGTCTGTTGCAGACCATGAACCAAGAGACTTGCACCCTACTTAGCTGGTCTGAGCCTCTTTCCTTATTTATAAACAATGGAGCTGAACTAGAATATCTAGATGTCCCTTTCAATTTTAACTTCCCAGCCAGGCTCAGTGGGATGCCAAGGCGAGTGGATTGCCTGGCTCAATGGGAGGCCAAGGCGAGTGGATTGGCTGAGCCTGTGGGTTCGAGACCAGCCAGGGCAACTTGGCGAGACCTCATCTCCACAATAAAATTTTAAAAAATCAGCTGGGCATAATAGCGCACACCGGTAGTCCTGGCTACTTGGAAGGCTGAGGTGGAAGGATCGCCGGAGCCCGGCAGGTCAATGCTGGGATGGCCATGAGCATGCGACTGTACTCCAGTCTGGGCAACAGAGTAAGACTCCAACTCAAAAAAAAAGAAAAACTTACCCTCCCATGGTTCAAGAATTATTTTATTTGTTTTGCCAAAAACTGGTGGTCTCAGAAAGAACAGGAGCAGTGAGTCTCATGACATTAGTCTCATGACCCAGCTCCTAGAGACGTAGACGCTGCTAAGACCATGCATAACTGTTCATCTTAACCTTCTCTAATTTATCCTAAAACCCTGAGCACGTTCCTTCTCCTGAAAGGTTTTGGCTTTTGACGGAGCAGAGGACTTCGTGCCAAAGCCTTCATCTCCCCATCAGCCTTTAGCAGGCTGAATTCCACAGCTGGAGAACACCATCAGGGAAGACGGCCTTTGGGGTATTTTGCGGCAGGGGTCCTAGCCCAAATTCTCACCTTTATACTAGATAAGGCACGTGTTCACACTTGAAGTGAAAGAGGAGGCTGCCCCCTGCAGCTGCATGCCCGGAAAGAGGACACCTTGCATCTTCCCTTTAGACTCTCTGAATCTCGCGTTACTGTCCCATGACTTTGCCAGTCTCCTGTCTGTAAGGGGTAGAATGACCCACCAACCCAAAAGGACAGTCAGTCTTCTGAGAGCCATTGACTGAATTCTTTATGCCCTTATATAGCTTTGGAGTTTCCAAAAAGTGAGCATGCCGTTTCTTTCTGTCTCACAGATCAGTGCTTTGTCTAGATGTAGCTGGAAGCAGAAGCTTTGTGTAACACCCATGAATATCCTCCTCATAGTCTGAATAATGGACGCACATGTGCTGTGTCCATAGTGTTAAGGGGAGAATAGTGCTACTCACAGGGTTTACAACCTTTACCAGACCTGCTGGCCTGAGAAAAGAAGCACCAGTATAGGCCAGAAAACCCCAAGAACCATATTCTGCAAAGCTGCATGGAAAGTCTTAAATAAACGGATTGAAATCAGTTCAATGCAGATATATAAATGGAAGACAAAATTTAAGGGCAGCAGAAGTCAGTGTCCCAAGCATTAGTCATTCTTCCGATAGAGAATCATGCCACATATGGCCATTCACTTCAGAAGGATGGAAATACCTGACGTGATTATGGGAAGTACCTAAGAAGAAAGTGTCAAGGGATGGGGGACACCCCATCTATGGAAGAGAAGGTGAGACTTGAACTCCACAAGGATTTATTGAGCACCTGCTCTGAACTTCACCCTGAGTTGGAGACACACAGGTCTTGAGGAGTCTCCAATATTGGCCATTGCTAACTCACCAGTCCTAGTGAGTCCAGGCTGCCCAGCAGACATGGAGGCATCGGAGAGGCAGATTCTCCACAGGATCTACAAACCCACCCTCAACATGGATAGTCAAACCAAAGACTGAAACCTTCAGAGAGCCTTTGTAATGAGAGTTCTCTGAGATCATTCTAAAGGCAGCCACAAATCAGCCCAGGCCTAAAGGGCTGTGGTTCAATGGCATCGTCCCTGTGCACAGTAAGAGGAAATCTGGGATGGTCCTGGGCGATCCAATATGGTGAAACATACCCTCAGAGAGTGCCAGCAAGCCTTCCTCTCACTCGCTCTCCAACGTCTATTTAACTTATTAAAATGTCAGCTCCCACGTGTGAGGAACACCACAACTTTCACTGTGCATGGGTCTCATTCTAATTATAGAAATGTGTCACCCTGTGTGTATCTCCTGAGTGTGTTTCCTTGATGTACTGTCCAGTAGTAATAGAATACGAGACACCAGGGGACCACCTGGGTCATGCTGCTTCCAAAATGTGGGATCCAGTTGCTGTCATTGTGATGTTTGTATTGTGCCAATCTCTCCCTCCTCTTCATTCTTCCTCAGGGAGGAGCTCTGATGTAAATCACAGACTCACAGACCGTAGGCCACAGTAACTGAGGGATGGAGGTGGGGACCTTTATGGGAGGAGCTAGAGAACAAGAGTCCTTCTCCTCCTTATCCTCCACCAGAATGCTAAGACTTAGGACTATGTGGAATCCTGGGGGGAAAGTCCTCATGATCTCATTGGCCTGATTTTAGGGGTAAGGAGTGTAAGTGGAGAGTCATTCCTGAGGTTTCCATGTTTTCCAGCCTGGGATCCTGGAAAGAATATCTATACAGAAATAAAGTATGTGTCTGACAATCTCATGCCTTTGTCTCTTCTCTAGGGAACCTAAACACCCTATAGGAATCTAAGTGGGATGGTATTTCGAACATTAATAACTTGCCTACCTAAAAGGATAGAACCCAACGTTCTCCAAACTCCTAACTCTGCAATGAAATGAGTTGGCAAGATGTGAGAACTGTCTCCAGGTGGAGATCTGGGAAGGTGGGTGGGATTGTGTGAAATGGTCAGCAATATCACCTGTGACTGGAGTATGTCAGTTCAAGTTGTCCAAGATGCAGACACCAAGGCGGAGTTATAAGTGCAAGAGATTAATTGGGGTCCGAAGGGGAGAATGCCTGGGAAAGAGAAAGGAACAAAGGGGAGAGGAAGCAGAAGTAGTCAGGGAAAGGCTTCAGTCCACCATGCAGATCTGACACCTGTGAAAATAGGGTGGGTGGGTCTGGTAGGAAGAACCTTGGACTGTGATGCAGCACCTCGACTGGCCCAACAGTGTGGTTTGAGATTTCCCGGAGAGAAGGCCCACATTGGCAGAGATGGCCAGACCTGGTACCTGTCATGCTCAGCCACTGACTGGGATCTCTTGGGAACACGGTCTGTGCTTAAACACCATGGTGAGTCCCAGGCCTCGCAACTGGAGGCAGTCAGCTGACTACACTCTCCACTGCCACCCTCTCTTGAGGAAGATCTGGGCCAGATCTCCACGACTACCACCTGAGATTTGGTCCCCTGTGTTTGAAGACACTTGTCAAGAAAGACTTGGCAGGATTTGGAATATCCATGGTAATCCCTTGAGCCTTGAAAACCTGACTCCTCCCACATGAGCCACCTGTCGCCTCTGTGCCCTCTCACCCCTGGCAGCTCCATTGAAAGAGCAACGAGCAGCTGGTAATAGACTTTCCGTGGCAAAGATTGTAAAGGCATTGAAGGAGGTAGTGTTGAGGAGAGCATAGACAGTCATCCAATACCCACACCAGTTAGTATCAGAAACAAATAATAAAGAAGTTGCTACCCAAATGGAGGCATCTTCAACTGGGCTATGTGGATAAGCTCGATGGAATTCACAAGTCCTCTTCAAGATCCCCACAAATCATATATAAAACATTCTGTGTGCATTTAATAAGAGGTGCGATTAGACCTGAATTTCCTCAGAAGACAAATTAAGTTGTTTATAAAAGAGGAACAAAGAGTTTGGAGATCATCAGGACATGGTGAGAGGCAGATGAGCCCTGGGAGAACCAGAATGACTGTGGGGAAACTGGAAACGGCTTTGGGATAAAATCATAATTCACCTCAGGTACACAGAAAAGTTAAAGCTATAGAAAGTCATTAAAAACATCTGTGGTAGTAAAAGCACCAAATTCATGATGAAGGGGCATTCTCATTCTTCTTCATAGAAGGATGAGGTTTTGTTAGCTGAGGAAGGTCTACACCTTAGTTATAGGTCAAGAAATAGGGCAAGATGTGGAGTACAAACATTCCCACGGAAAACGTGCAAACATGTTTTCATTCCTTCCTGGGCACGTGTGGCCTGCATACACACTGAAGATGCTTACCCTCAGGCTTTGGCAATACTCTCCCCTTGGCGACCTCAAATCCTTTCTGTAAGTAGAATGTGTGTGAGTAAAAGGAGCACCTCGGCTCTGGAACCTGAAAGCAGTGTTTCCGTCATGGCTCTGAGCAGAGGTGAGTGTGGTGGGGTCACAGCAAGAATGCCACTCGCCACCCCCACCTCCCGCCCCAGGCAATGCTCTGAGACACCATCATTTATTTCTACCCAGTTAAGGAAAGACAGAAGGAAGAGGAGAGAGGCCACGGAGTACCATAATTCACAAGCACCAGATCCCACATCAAAGGGTTGTAACCTTTGGTCCTGGCTTCTCTCTCAAGCAAGGCTGCTTACAAGGAGAAAAGGCTAGTAATTAGAAACAAGCAACTAAAAAATATCAGCAATGACATGAACCTAATGGGCCAGCTGCCTTGTCCCTGTCACTACTCGATGACATGTTGGCTGTGCATATTCTGCTAGCTTCAGAGATTTTCATACAGACAGATTCAAATCCAGGTTCTCTGCATTTTGTGTAAATGACCCCTTCCTTCCTTCCTTCCTTCCTTCCTTCCTCTCTGTTTGTTTTCCACTCTTTAATCCAACATTCCCCTGTCCCTGGAAACCTTCTCCTCCTAACACTCTCCCTCTTGAAATCTCTAGGTTTTATCCCCTCTGGATGTCTTCCTGGTATACTAATCAACAGAAGGTTTGGTATATAATGTGGAATGCATGTTTGTGCCCTCCAAAATTCATATGCTGAAACTCTCTTGCTTGAGATCGCCTTGTCCCTTGGTGCTCATGACTCCTGGATTGCATCTGTATACCAAATGGGGTGGGGAAAAGGACACGGTGCCCCCACATGATGGAGGAGAAGGGCACCTGAGTGAATGTAGAAATATGTGCTCAGAAAAGTTTGAGGCCCTAAAAAGTGGAAGAACAAAACTGCTTCCCTCCCTGCCTCAAATGTTATAATAACAAAGACAATGCTAATAATGATAACAAGTATTACTCTCTGGATCTCTTGTGTCAAGCACTGTAGGTTCATTATCATGTTTAATCCTCGCACACCATACAATCAGTATTATTGTCCTTAACTTAATTTGAGAGCAACGGGGCATTGTTGAAGCAATTTGTCTAAGATCCTATTACCAGAAACGAATCTCAGTGATACCCGATTCCAAACCCCCAGGTTTTAAGAAAAACCCTCTCCTATCTCCTTTGCTCATCATATTCCTGGACTTCTACCCTTCTCTTAAAAGTGCCACAACCCAGGCTGGCATGATCTCCCTAAACATGTTACCAGGAAGTGAGTTCATATGGTGGTATTTCCAGGAGCAGCAAACTTCCATGGCTGTCCACTAGATCATCATCCCAACAATAGATAAGATATGCAGCCAGGTTCTAAACATGATTTGAAGAGTACTCATCAAGAATTTCTGGCTCAAATTAATCTGGCACGTTTAGTCTTGAATGCATAACATTCCCTTGATATACATGTCTTTGGAGGATAAAGACTTCTTTTATGAAGACAAATGTCACTGGAAAGGATAATGTCATGTGTTTACAACTAGCAATTTAGGTATCCATGTCCTGCCCATAGGACCAGACTCACCAAGATATTGGAGGTAGGAGTATGGAGGCAGGATTGCTTGAATATCTGTGAAAATGATGCACAAAGGTGAGGGTGTCCTGAGGCCAAGATGAGCCACACTATTTCCCAAAAGATTGCCCACAGGATTGCTGAGTCAGGAGAGAAAGGCGAGCTCGGTACCCAAGCAAAAAAACAAGGAAGTTGAAAATTAGAAGGACCAAGTCAGTGATTTTCAAGCCCTAATGGGCACAATTTACCTAGGGGGTTTGCCAAGATCTGGATTTGGAGCCTCATTCCCCAAGATTCTGATTTAGCAGACCTCTGGCTGAGCAAAGGAATTTGCATTTTGCCAAGCATATCAGTGATTATAGTGCAGATGGCCCATGGACCCATCAGAGTAGGCAAAGCAGAAACAGAAAACAGGCTGGAAAGTCAATGAGGAAGGGCTTTGATAGGAAAGAATTAATTGTTAGCAGGTGAACAGAGGGGCTTCCTAACACTCAGGCTTGCCTCACTCGGTCAAGGTAGACTTTTAAAGGACTGGGCATGAGAAGTTGGTTTGGAACAAGGTCCCATGGTCAGCACCATGGGAAGGAAGAGAGACGATGAGAGGATCTGTAGGGAGGTGATATCCTGGAGTTCTCTTCTCAACTTTGCTCTATCTGGGTCCTATTCCCAGTGTTCTATTCAAATGGTTCGGTACTAATACTATCCCTCTGAAGCAAAGAAGCTCACTACCCCTCACTTACTCCCTGCCCCTTTTTTAGTTTTCCTTCATAGAAGTTTGCAAAATCAGGACTAAAGTATAAAACTTTCACTTTCCAGATTTCCAGACATACACCATAGCGGCTGACTTTTGGGAGGCTCCAGCCTTGAACTGTGTCCAACTGAAGAGGGAATTGTTTGTTTTTTCTGATTTCTAAAACAATTCCCAGAGCATTTTATAGGAAAATGTGTTTATACAATTCTAACATTCAACCCAATGAAACAACTTTGTCAGTTATTTACAACTTTCCCCTTATGTTTATCTCAGACTCATAACCAAGCAAGGGAAGAAGTCTACATAACAGAGCAATTACAGTTTATGTGGGCAACGAGAGAGACGGGGAAGGAAGCTGAAAAATAACTACGGCAAAAGTGGCGGACGTCAGATAAATTTTCTTTTAGAACAAGTTTAAAAAGAAAAGTAGAAAGCCATCAACCACAATTCTCTCCAGTCTTTTCTCTCTTTAGATAACAGAACTAGATTCCATGGCATATCATAAGAACAGAAACACCCCTGAGGTGTGGTCGAGAGCTGGGGTACACAGTCTCTGGGTTCTCTTTTTTGGCTACATAATGAGAGCAGGGCTAACTGTGAGATACCCAAAGCTCACTCTTTCAACAAATATTTACCGACTCCCTAGAAATGTCCCTTTGCAAGAGATGACTCACTCCCATAGAAATAGGACGATGTTGGTGCTTTGACATGCTGGACATAACCTTTGATAATCCCTGTGACAAGAAATATGAAGTGTCCCTTAAGTCAGCGCACCGGTTCTTCACTCATGCACTCTCTGACCTCCTATAACACACCAGGCTCTGTGCTGGCCACCACGATGCAACAGGAGTAAAAACAGACATGGTTCCCGCTTAAAAACAGCTTTCAGGATCATGAAAATGTGTGCCAATCAGATAATCCCATGAGCAAGAATATAATTAACAACTGAGACAGGAACAATCAAAGGGAGAAAGGCTGTTTTATGAGAACCTGTAACAAAGGAAATGGACCTAGGATATAAATTCAAGGAAGTCCTCCCTGAGAAAGTGAGACCCTGAGGAAGAGTGAGAGTTAATTAGACAGAGGAGGGTGAGAAACTTCCAAGCATAGGAAATGGTGTGGGGAAAAGCCTGTGACAAAAGAGACTACAGCAGTTTAGAAGTATTGAAAAGGCAACACCAATATGCCTGGATGGAAGAGAGAGGAGAGTATGGTAGAAGGTGAGGCTGGAAAAGGGAGAGGCAGAGGATGTTGGAGATCCTTGCAGGCTGTGATAGAAGTTTTGGTCTTTGGTCTTAAAGCAAAAGAAGTCACCAAAAAATTAGGAAGTGATAGGATCTATCTGCTGTTGGAAAAGATCACTCCAGCTGCAGGGAAACCAACTAAAAGACAATTACTGTCATCCAAGGAAGAAGAGATGAGATGACTGAATTGGTGGTGGTAGATAAGGATAGGGGAAGAAATGGCCATGAGGAAAGGAAAGGTTTCAGGGGTTTTTTATGTAACTAGTTGAATTGAACCCGCCGATATAAAATTATTATAAGGTCACAGGGCGAAACCTATAGAAGAGACCTGAGCCCTGTAAGCCTGCAGCTATGGTTAGAAATTAACACATTTGTTGTTTCAATAGAGAGCAATTGGCTGTCTTCGTGTCCTGATCCCTGGGAAGGAGTAAGTTGCCTACAAGGCTGAGAAATATATTCTCCCTTAAACAATGAGCATAAGATTGCACAGATCCCCTTGATGGCATCCTACAGTTTGATCAGTAGAAGGGCACAAGCAGCTCTCATCTCCAGGGATCCTACCTCCCGCATACCCAGGGGTCAGTAGCCAATGATCACACGACTTGCTTTACAGATAGCCTATTATAAAACCTTAGCATGTTGCTTGAGATGTTTGTCAGACTCTGCACTCTGATGGATCCAAGGCCACACCCAGACCTGGGACACATACCAAGCAATGACTCCACCAGTCCTATAACCCCCAGTCCTATACTAGTTGGCTCTGTACATGAAGACAGTTCTAACACCCCAAATAACTTCACCCCCAACGAATCAGCAGCACCAGCTCCCTAGCCCCCTTCATGCCAAATTCTTCCTTTAAAAACCTTAACCTAAGACTCCTAGGCAGATTTAAGAAATGCCTCCCATCCACCTCACTCACTTGCCTTGCAATATTAAACTCTTCTTCTACTGTAATATACCACTGTCAGTCTCAGTTTTTCTGGGCAGCAGACATAAAAACCAAGTCAGGTTGTAACAGAATGATGCCACCATTCATTGAAACAAAGGACATGCCATATGAGATAACTTTTAGACCTAAAAGATGATATTCAGTAAGCACTTGAATATGCAGATCTGGTGCTCAGGGAGCAGTCTGGGCTAAGGATATCAATTTGCAAGTCAGTTATGGATGGAAGTTGATGCTATGGGCATGAATAAACTTGCCAAGTGTGGCAGTACTGGGTAATCAACTGCAACTTTTTAAAACTGAATAAAAGAGGAGTTAGATAGAAAGAAAACCAGAGGGACGTGGTGTCTTGGAGGCCAATAAAAGAGAAAGCCTCACGGAAATATTTCTGCAATGTTGAATACTGAGAATTATTAGAAAAAGAGGGGTTAGTAGAAAATGCCCAGGAGGTTTAGTGATGAAAAGACCAGTGGTGGCCTTAGCAAGAGCTGTTTGAATGGAGTCTGAGATGAAAAGAAGATCACAGTCAGCTGAGGAACAAATGCTTGACAGAGAAGTAGAAATGCAAACCTACGGAACTCCTTCCAAAAGGCTAGTTTAGAAGAAGACAGAAACAATGTTAGCTAGCAGTAGTACAGAACAAGGGGAGGCATTTTAATTTGTGTTTATTGTTCAATAGCATAGACGTGAACATATTTCCCTGCCTACAGGAATAATCCTTTTGAGAAGGCACAGCTGAAGGGAGGGAGGGAAAAGAGAAAATTGTTTGCGAGAAATTTCTGAGGAAGCAGGACAGTGTTAGGCAGAGCACAGCTGGAAGATGGAAGACAAAGGGTGAAGGTAGTTTAGGAGATTTGATAGCAGGATATCAGAAAATTCCTCTAGCTGATGGTTTTAATTTTCTCTGAGAAGCAGAAAGCAAGGTCATCTACTAGGAATATGGCAGGAGATTGTGGAACAGGACTGTGAGCATATAGAAAATTTCAAATAATTATTGCAGATTCTCTAACAAATAAGATAGCTGATTCTGATACAGGGACCAGTCTTTGAGAAACACTTGGCAAGAGTTTCAAGACATGTTCCCTTTTGTGTCCCCACATGTAACCTACCATCAAGAGTGGAAGAAATAGGTGTTTCCAAAAAGATCATACTGGTGTACATGATGATCTATGTGATTCTATGCCTCCACATAGCTTCACTGTCTCAAGGGTCTCCTTGACCAAGGAAGCTTAGACAGCTCTGGAGACACTCTTGACCTTATGAGAAATTTAATACATCTTAATTCAGTTTGAGGCAACTCAACATTAGCTTGAATTAGTCTTTTTTTCTGACCTTAGGTCCGGATTTTAGTAACCAGGCACTATAGACTGAATGTTTGTTTAGGCCCTTGTTCAAATCTGTACGTTGAGATCTAATCACCAGGGTGATGGTAATTGGAGGTGGGGCCTTTAGAGGCGATTGTATCATAAGGGTGGTGCTCCCATGAATGAGCCTAGACATCTTATGAGACACTTTAGAGAGCTCTTTGATCTCTTCTGTCATGTTAGAACACAGCAAGAAGACAGCTCTCTCTGAACCAAGAAGAGGCTCCTCAACAAACACTAAATCTGCTGGTGCCTCGATCTTGGACTTCTCCGTCTCCAGAACTATGAATAATAGATTGTTGTTTAAGCCACCCAATCTACGGTAGTTTTTTTTTAGCGGTAGGATCAGACTAAGACACTGGAATCGTATTCTGTCCATGCTCCACTCAACTTAATCATGTTCCACTCTACTTAACTCTATCATTCTCAGAGTTACCATGAGTTACAACATGAATCATGATCTACTTTATCTATGAGAATTCCAAGATACCAATACACAAGTGTTCATGAAAAGATGAATCAAAGCCAACTTCACCTGGTTTAATTTTGGAAGAAGGGTAACACTATATGTCTTGAAAAAACATTGTAGATCACACATCTTGACACATAAGTAGTTTCTGTCTGTGACTTTGAAGCCTGATGATAGATCAGTGAATTCTACAGAGGGTCTTACTTGGCTTTTGGTCATCTTCTCAATGAACTTCCCTTCACTCTTTGCGTGGCTAACTCCCACGTGTCTTCAAATCTTAGAACCAGTGTTACTTCCTAT
>CAUYQG010143586.1:57-22785 GCA_963574415.1 Tarsius wallacei | reverse complement strand
TCAGCTCTGATTTCTACCTCTCTTTGCAGGCTGGTAGATTTATTCACAGTTAGGGTCAGTTGCCCCTGGCCTGCTGTGGAGGGTGATTCAGATCTGGATTGCCTGCCAAATCTGCCACTCAGATCTGGCCTGTGCTTATTTAGCATGGGGAAGGAGCGTCTGTCCTTCCCATTTTGATGTTGTTACCTGGGATCCCAAGCTGGGAGGTGGGTCGAGCTGGTGGAAGTTGATCCCTTTTTCCACTGCGGCTGGAGACTGCCAGGTGATGCAGTCCAGGCTGCGTGGAAGCAGGAGGCCACCCCGGGTGGGAGGGAGCAGGCAGTGGAAGTGGCTGTGGCATCCGCTGCTTCACAGTGCGTGGGAGGAGCTCCACGAGCCTGGCTCTGTGTGAGGGGTGGGGCATGGCAGTGGTAGCAGCCTCGGCAGTTGCAACAGTGCAGTGCTTGGGTGGGACTTTATGGTCCCAGAACCGCGGATTGCCTCAGGCGGGGGAGGGACAGTGGTGGTGGCGGCAGCATCAGCGGCTGCCACAGCTGAGGTGGCGGCTAGGGTGGCAGCCCAGCAGTGTGTGAAGAACAGGCTGCCAACAACGGGATCCACAGCCCCTGGGAGAGAGCGAGAGTCTTTATGCATGTTCTCTTTCATGGAGGGTCTCACGGACCAAACTACCCCATCGCCATCTTGTTGGAAGTCCCTGATTACACATGGCTTTATTTCTAGACACCTGGTTAGACTTGGATTGGATTGGAGGCAGAAGTGAGTGGAACATGGTTAAGGGTCATTGTTTCAGTTGCCAGTAAATGAAAGAAATGAAGTTTTTTCAGTCTATGAGATCATAAAAATGAGAATCCCTATAACTTTTTGATTAATAATATGGTGAGAGAGAAGGTAGTTAGAAGCTGGCTGGGCAGACAGAAAAGGAGAATCTTGGGAAGCAGTATCACCTGTGGAAAGGCCCCTGCACCACCCCTGTTAGGTAACTAGCAATTTAAAATGTGATTAATGTGACGAAGAACCTCCTCTTGTGCCAGGAAGTTTGCTCAAAAGAGATTTTGGAAACTCAGACACAGGCATAATAGCTTAATTAGATGTTCTTTACTTAACCCAAGCTCATTAGAATGTCATTAATGTGCCTTTTACATTGTGGTTTTACCACCCCCACCCATGAGTGGGCTTTCTTGTGGTACTTATGGGTAATAATCAAAATGGAGTCAATTTGAACAAGAGTGCACATGTGCAATAAAAGCTGGGACCCGGAATCAAACAGGAAATAGGGGTTGGATAAGATGCAAATGAAAAGAACACCCCTAGAAAGGGGAGAGAAAAACCCAGAGAACTTCCACATTGCTGATAACCAATTTTTGGGTCCCCTCTCACCTCTGAGAGTTGTGGGGTTTTTTTGGTTTTTTTTTTTTTTTGCTGCTTAATAAAATTAATCTCACTCACTCACTCACTCTTCTGAGTTTGCATGCATTCTTATTCTTCTTGGTTGTGAGACAAGAACTTGGAGATCTGAGCTGATAATGCAGTTAGAAATTTCCTACAACATTTCTTGGGAGCTCATCTGGGATCATCAGAAGGGTGAGTGAAAGGTGAAAGCAGACGTATGCCTTTACTTTCATTTCTGAGGCTTCTCATCCTCAGAATAGCTCTTTCTCACTCAAAACAAAAACTGGGCCTCTGTCAGTCAGTTACGAGTGAATAGAGTGACTGTCGGTCTACAAGACAGAGGACAGGCTTTCTGGTAAGGACTCAGGACCCTGTCACCCTTGGGTGTTGAGGATGTTGACCCTGTTCCGATCTAGTTTCCCTTCATGAATGACTAGTCATAGCATGAGATTGCACTGACATTTGGGAGTAATTGGAGGTCTTTGGCTACTTTGGGTGTTAGCTGACTCCAGTTCCCAATAGCCCATTAAGGCACTGGGAGAGGTCTTTCAGTCTTTCCTATTGAATTTCCGTTTTTTTCAAATTGCCATGACTATTATCCCTTCTTTTGTTATGAACTTTTTTACAATCTGAAGAAATACTTTCATTAAATGACTACCTGACTTGGAAAATGTGACAGAGAATAATGTTGTTTTTGTCTTTTTCTGTAAACTGGAGAAAGCAAAGAATTAGAAAGTTGAATCTTATTATGCTCCAGGCACTCAGGGATTAGAGTGGGAAGTTATTTTCCCATAGCATCTTTCTCCAGTTACAGCTGATTTTTTTTTTATTATGCCATGGATCAGCATAGGATTGCTAATATAGAGAAGTTGGTTATGTGGGCTCTTAATTTTCTCCTTTTAGCTGGAATTTTATGGGGCTAGACTTCCCCATTCCCTGACTCCCTTTCACTTCTTTGCTTGATATGGATTTAGCTTCAGAGTTTCACATTAACTTTTCAGACCTTATCCACCAGTCTAAGAGACCTACCAAGATGTTGGGGGGGTTAAGCCAATATGGGCTTTTCCCTTTTGGTGTTTTATTGGCTTTATGCCCCAAAGATCAGGTAGTTCAACAGTTTACCCTACTTAGACCTAAATCCCAATTTTTCTGCCTCATCTGTCAATGGAAGAACAGTTCACATGACAGGGAAACTACCATAAAAATGTCCTGCCAGTTAGCAGTACTGATTTGTCAAAGACTATTGGAGGGAGAGTCAGTGGAGTCACACACCTTTCTCAGGCACTTTTTATGCCCCCAACTTGAATGGACATGTAGAGAAAGAGGGCTTTGCTTGCAAGTCAACTGTTCCCATTTTTGTGGATGCTGGCATTTGGCCAACAATGCAGAAGAGATATTTAGAGGTCCACATGGGCACATACACACACCTCTTCCTTTAGAAACCTGGGCTCAAATTCAAGTACTCTGATGAATCTTTCAAGCTTTAATTTGAAAAAGAACATACAGAGAAACTACCAAGGCCCAGGGAATCCAAAGTAGTTGAGGGCAAAGGACTGGGGCACTGCACAGGTAAACATGACTAGTTTTGCCAACCCGGTACCTTCTGCCACACAGGATGGAGGTTGTGCTCACGTCCATGAGGATATCATGAGCAAATCGGGACAGGAAAGTGGGAGAACACTCTCCTTCCTTTGATCCTTTTTTTTTTTTTGAGATGGAGTCTCACTCTGTTGCTCTCAGCCACTGCAGGCTCGACCTGCTGGGCTCCGGGGATCCTTCTGCCTCAGTCTTCCGAGTAGCCGGAATTACAGGCACGCACTACCACGCCCGACTGACTTTTGATTTATTGTAGAGATGAGGTGTCGCCAAGTTGCCCAGGCGGGTCTCGAACCTGTGGGCTCAGGCAATCCACTCACCTCAGCCTCCCAAAGTGTGGGATTACAGGCTGAGCCACCTCTTCCTTTGATCTTTATTCATGCATATTGTTTGAAGAGAAGAAAAGCTAAGGGATGCCTTTCTTTCTCTCTCTCCCTCTTTTCAGAGTGGGAATAAGTCATCTGCAGTGTGTATTCCTCTTCAGTGCATCCTGAAACACTGGGACTCCTTTAATCCTCAAATCCTGAAGAATGAACACCTTAAATTCTTTTGTATCCAGGCATGGTTGGGTTACAAATTACAGGACAGAGAAACCTGGCCTCCAGAGGGAAGTATCAATTACAATACAATCCTGCAATTAGGTATTTTTTTGTAGATGTGAGGGCAAATGGTCTGCAGTCCCCTATGTGCTGGCTTTCTTTCTTTGCTCTGCAAGAAAATGCAGTCCTTTGCCAACATAAGATTGACTCAGCCCTTGTGGCAGTCCTAGTCAAAGATGGTCCAAAAGGACAGGGGACACTGAACCCAGAGGTGCCATTGGGGAAAGCAATAACCCCTAAAGTCATCCCACCTAGTCCCTCTTGCCCCCCTTTCCAGGTCTTTCCCATACTTTCAACCTACTATCCCCTAAACATCCATATCCTAGAGGAGTTCCTGCTTTATGCATGCCCTGCAAGAGATGGTCCTAGCAAGGTACAGGTTCATTTTTCCGTATGGAAATTGAGACACATTAAAGAAGATCTTGGTAAATGATCAGATGATGCAGACAGATATATAGATGCTTTCCAAAACTTAACCCAAGTATTTGAGTTCTCCTGGAAGGATATTATGTTACTCTTAAGTGGAACCTTAACAATCACTGAAAACAAGCAGCCCTGCAGGAAGCAGAGTTTAGAGATGAGCTTTGTATCTCATATATTGCCAGAGAAGAAGAGTCATATTCAATTGGAAAACTAGCATACTGTTGGAAGACCCTAAATGGGACCTTGACAATGACCTGGGAGAATGGAAGAAGAAACACTTAGATGTGCATATTGGAGGATTTGAGCATTGATCAAACCTCTCAATTACTCTAAGCTATCCATGATAGATCCAAGAGCAGATGGGAATCCATCTGCATTTCTGGAAAGGCTAAGAGAGGCTGTTGTCAAGCAAACCTCCCTTGTTCCCAAGTCAGGTGAAGGACAACTAATCTTGATTGTCTTTAACCCAATACTTTTCCCAATCCTTTAGTTGTAGGTGGGGAGGCCTCTTATTTGTTCCTGTCTTTCTAATTGTGCCTGAAAGACAAAGCTCTCTATTAGGTAGATATATTTTAACCCTTATGGGAACCTTTGTCCTTATGGCACTGGGACAACTCCTCCTCTTTCCACAAGTGGAAACAGATATCAATCCAGAAGTTTGGGAAACTAAGGGAAAAATTGGTCAGGCTACAACAACCACCTCCATCTGAATCTATCTTAAGGACCCCATTTTCTTCCCCAGTCAAAAACAATATCCCCTAAAATCAGAAGCTAAGAAAGGGTTAGAACTCATCATTAACAACCTGAAGAAACATAGCCTTCTTAAACTCAGCAGTAGCCCTGGTAACACCTCAACATTGGAAGTACAAAAAAAACCAATGGGGAATGGAGACTAGTCCAGGACCTCAGCTTTATTAATGAGGCTGTGGTTCCAATTCATCTGGAGTTCCCAATCTCTATAGTCTATTAACCCAAATACCTGAAGGAGCCAAATGGCTCATGGTCTTGGACCTAAAGGATGCTTTATTTTGTATTCCATTGCACTCTGACTCTCAGTACCTATTTGCATTTGAAGATCCCTGTAATCAAATCACTCAATTAACCCAGACAGTACTGCCTCAAGGATTCCGAGACAGTTCCCACCTATTTGGGCAGACATTATCATGAGACTTCTCTGAGGTCTTTTACCTCCAAGTCAAAGATCTGCAATATGTAGATGATATCTTTCCGCATGTCCCAACTGAGGAAATCTCTCAGGAAGATAGCAATGTTGAGAGTGCACCTCTTAATTTTCTGGTTGACAGAGGATATAAAGTTTCAAAATCTAAGGCTCAACTCTGTCAAATCTCAATGAAATACCTAGGCCTAGTCTTATCAGAAGAAACCAGGACATTAGGTGAGGAAAGACTTAAGCCTATCACCTTTCCTCTTCCAAAATCTCGTAAACAATTGAGAGAATTTCTAGGCATTACAGGATTCTGCAGGTTATGGGTACATGGGTACAGGGTAATAGTCCACCAGTAAAGGAATTCCAAGCAGCTGGGACCCACATGCCTATCTGGGAACCAGAGGCTAAAGAGTCCTTTAACCAATTAAAACAAACCTTGCTTGAGGCACTTGCCCTCAGTCTTTCCATAGGAAATATGTTCAATATTTATATGTCAGAAAGAAAAGGAATGGCCCTGGGAGTTCTAATTTAGACTTAGGGCCTGGCCCAACAACCTGTAGGGTACTTAAGCAAGGAACTTGACTTGGTAGGTAAAGGATGGCCAGCCTGCCTCCAAGTGGTTGCAGCAGTAGCTTTGCTGGTTACTAAATTAAGAATGGGCAAAGAGCTAACTATTTATACTCCATACAACGTGGCAGGACTGCTATGCACCAGAGTTAGCCTCTGGTTAATTGACAGCCATCTCCTCAAATACCAGGCCTTATTGTTAGAAGGATCTGCAGTCCAGTTAAAAACATGTGTCTCTCTGAATCCAACCACCTTCCTCCCTGAAGAGGTTGGGGAGCCCGAACAAGATTGTGAGCAGATGGTAATGCAAACTTAGGCAGCCAAAGAAGACTTAAATGAAACCCCCTTAGAAAACCTAGCCTGGATTCTCTTTACCGATAAAAGTTCTTTTGTAAAGCAGGATATGCAGTAGTCATTCTCGATGGCATTGTTGAGAATGCACCTCTTTCCTCAAACACAAGTGCTCAACTAGCTGCACTAATTGCCTTTACAAGAGCACTCAAATTAAGTAAAGGAAAAACAGTTAACATTTATACTCATTCTAAATATGCTTTCTTAGTTCTTCATGCCCATGCAACTATTTGGAAAGAGGGGCATTTTCTCACAGCTAATGGATCTCTTATGAAATACCATCAGGAGATTGATAGACTTTTGTCCTTGGTATTCCTTCCTCAGGAAGTGGAGGTAGTATACTGTAACAACCATCAGAAGGGAACAGATGAAATAGCTGAAGGAAATAAACTAGCAGACCAAGCAAACAAATCAGCAGCAAAAAAATCCCAGATTTTATAACGCATTTGAGGCCCCTATAATTTGGGAAAACCCCATAAGAGAAATAAAACTCCAATATCCCCCTGCAGAGATAGGATGGCCTACTTCACGGGGATATGTCTTTCAACCTTCAGGACGGCTACAAACTCCATTTGCCCACCTCCTGCCAACAGAAGGTTTTTAAAACACTCCATCAAGCTTTTCATCTTGGAAGGGATAAAACCTTCTGAATAACCCTAAGGCTGTTTTCAGGAAAAAAAATCTACAAGAGATATTCAAGCAAGTTGTTAATGCTTGCAAAATCTGCCTTAAAAACATTGTTCTCAATAGGTGAATTCTTCCCCCTAAAACACAAAGAATGGGAGGATACTCAGGGAAGAACTGGAAGATAATCTATACACATATTCCTAAAACAAGAGGCATTCAATATCTTTTAGTATGGATAGATACCTTTAATAACTGGGTAGAAGCATTCCCATTCCAAAAGAGAAAGCCTCTGAAGTGCTAAAAGCATTGCTTAATGAAATAATTCCTCCTTTTGGTTTTCCTAAGTACCTCCATAATGATAATGTCACCTCATTCAAAGGACCATGCAAGGGGTCTGAAAGATGATGGACATACAATAACATCTTCATTGTGCCTGGAGGCCACAGTCCTCAGGAAAGACAGAAAAGATGAATGATATTGTCAAAAGACATCTCACAAAGACATGTCTTACAAGATGTCTCCTGGACCACTCTTCTACCCATGACTCTACTATGGATCAGAAACACTCCATCAAAATTGGGCTAAGTGCTTTGAAAATGGTATATGGGCCAGGCACAGTGGCTCACGCTTGTAATCCTAACACTTTGGGAAGCGGAAGTGAGAGGATTGCCTGAGCCCAGAGGATTGCATGGGCCCTGGCAGCTTGGCAAGACCTCGTCTCTACAATAAATTAAAAAATTAGCCGGGCTTGGTGGCACACACCTGTAGTTCCAGCTACTTGGAAGACTGAGGCGGAAGCACCGCCTGAGCCCAGCAAGTCGAGGCTTAGGTGGCCATGATTGTGCCACTGCACTCCAGTCTGGGCAACAGTGAGACTCCGACTCAGGAAAAAGAATAAATAGATAGATAGATAGATAGATAGATAGATAGATAGATAGATAGATAGATAGATAGATAGATAGATAAAATATAAAATGGTATATGAGGGGCCTTTCTTAACTAATGATCTTTTGCTAGACCAAGCAAACTAAACATGTTACTTAACTAAACATAGTACTTCCTTGGCCCATTTCCAGCAAGAATCAAAACACCTATCAGAAATACAACCTAGAGAACTAGGGCCACCCCTGTTCAACCAGGAGACTTGGTATTGGTGAAGGCTCTTCCTTCTCTCTCCCTCTTTAGAACTGGACTGTGAGGGACCCTACAATGTCCTTTCTCTTCCCTTCAGCAGTGAAGGTTGCCAGCATAAACTCTTGGATTCACCATACAATGGTGAAACCCCGGAACCCACCAACCCAGAGGGACCTCCCAACAATTGATGTGAGGAAATTGGAGATCTCATACTAAAAATCACAAAACATAAGTGCCCATAACTACTCTTTCATGACTTCCCCCTATTTTTCCACCCCATCTAAATCCCTTCCCTTCCAGATTCTTTTAGGTATTTCTACTTTTTCTCTGACCACTTGACAAGAAACATGGCAATGGCAACGCCTTTTTGATGCATATCTACAGGGAGGTTTTGACTGTCCATGGAGTTCAATTTTTAATTTAATAGACACTCTAAAAGAGGTTAAACATTTCTTAGGATCAGACCTTGCATCATCTGATTCAGAGCTAGGATTTCCGCTCTTGAATTCATCCAACTTAAAATCAAAGTTACTACTCTTTAATTTTGACATCCATACAGTATGGAATATTTTCTTATTATACTGTTACCTATGCATGCTTTTTTGGTGTTTATCTTAATCTGTATTTCTAAGTTTTGTTGTCAAAGACCCTTTAACCTTGAACATCCCTGGGGTTGTCTTTTTTCTTAAACGGTCATCTTTCTTATAAAATTTAGCAGCTATAATAACAATATTTATTAAAGTCAATACTTGCTGTTTTTCTTTATACATTATGAATTACTTTTGTATAATAGATTTTATTACTATAGGTAGAATAGGAAACGGAAATTACTTAACTCAGCTATCCCAGGCATAGCAAAAGGACAAAATATTAGAAACTGGTGGATATGCCATTAATCTCCTGAAACATCTCCTCCCCACCTGTATAAATTTACCACCCCTGGAAGCAGGCATCACAGATTCTAAGGTAGCAACAGGGTTTCTGTGGTCTTTTTATTTTAGCCCCTCCATTTATACAGTTTATAAAAAATCAACTAGGGGTCTAAGACCTCAAAGTGACTATACACACCCCCTCTGGAAAGTGGCAAATTACACTATTAAATAAGCCAGATAAAGTTAACAGATACCTGTCACTTTCCCAAATGTTTCCAACCTTTTTCTGAAACCATAACAGTAATTCCAGAAATCTAACCACTTAGACTACTAGTCTATTACAAAGATAAAGGACCTGCTCACCTCAGTGAGTGATTTCCCAATATTCCTCGACACCCTGTGTTTCTTCATGGAAACAAACTTCATGGACCATGTCATGCAGCAGGAACATTTGTTTATTTTTGTTATCCTTCCCAAAGTATTGCTTATCAAATGTTTAACGGAACCAGAGATGTGAAAACTTGTTAAGGCAGGGAAATTTGTACAGTTCATGCCTACATTCAATATATATGGGCAGATTCAATTGATGGCACCTTAACCAACCACTTCGGCTTTACAAAAAGCAAAAGCATGGGCTAGTGCTTCTTGGGGCCCATTAGAAACCAGATCATCTGTTCCATACTGTTCACTCAATCAAGACTCACAAAAATGGGTGAAAGCGCTAAATAGCACCCCCATCATCTGTGTACTCCAAGGACTACCGTTTGCCTGTGCAGACCAACAACAAAGCCTTAAACTGCATAGGCTGCACAGTTGTATGGGGAATATGCCCACTAGAATGGGTACTACTCTGAGAGGGTTCTCTCCAAATATATTAGGATCTGCTTCCCGTAATCCCCTCCTTTTAAGAACATACCAGAAAAAACAAGGAGCAGGTCTTATTGCCTTGGGGATAATAACAGCAGTTAAATCAATAGGTGGCCTAGTGGGAGAAATAGTCTATAATGCCTATACAATCCAGAATGCATCAAATTTAATTTAACAAAATGCTTAAGATGAAGGCCAAGGTCTTAAGGCTCTCCAAGCTTCATTAAATTCACTGGCCAATCAAGTAATGGACCATCGAATATCCCTTGATTATCTCTTAGTAGAGAAAGTTAGAGTATCTGCTATAACAAATATATATATATATATATATATATATATATATATATATAGTTAAAGCCTCAGGAAAAGTTGAATTTAGAGTTAATCAACTGCTTTGTAGAGCTAAATGGTTGAGGACTGCTAAGACTAACAGAGGGAGATACCTCCCATTAAAGGATACCTCCCTTCAATGACATGGTTTCTCCCTTTATTAGGGCCCCTGATAATCTTTCTAGCACTGCTTCTCAGACCCTGTATATTAAACCTTCTTTTAAAATTTGTTTCTTCTCACCTAGAGTCCATCAAACTTTGAATGGTGATGCAGATGGAATCCCACGTGAAAAAATCTTTCTTCCAAGGCCCATTAGACTGTGTTCTGGAGGGCCCCTAATTGTCACATAAATAATGCCCCATCACAGCTTGAAGAAGCCAGAGTGGTCATTGCCCCTCCTTCCTAACAGCAGTAAGAGATGCCGCACCAGAGGGGGAATGACAGAGGAGACAGTTAAGGACTGGCTAGGCAGATAGTAAGGGAGGGTCTTGAGATGAAGTAACACCTGCAGGAACTCCCCTGCATCATCCCTGTTATGTAACTAGCAATTGAAAATGAAGCTAATGGGGTTAACAACATCCTCTTATGCCAGGATGTTTGCTCAAAAGGGACTTTTGCAACTCAGAAACAGGTGCAATAGCTCAATTAGATGTCCTTAACTTGACCCAAGCACATTATAATGTCATTAACGTTACATTTGCACATAGTTTTACCCCCACCTCAATGGGTTTTTTTGTGGTACTTACGAATAATAATAAAAATGCTCTTTGGGAGGCCTAGGCGAGAGGATTGCCTGAGCCGGGGGTTCGAGACCAGCCTGGGCAAATTGGTGAGATCTCGTCTCTACAACAAATCAGAAAATAAGCCGGGCATGGTAGCACATGCCTGTAGTTTCAGCTACTTGGAAATCTAAGGTGGAAGGATCGCCTAAGCACAGCAGGTAGAGACTGCAGCGGCTGTGAGCAGTGTGACACTGCACTACAGCCTGAGAGACAGAGTGAGACTCCAACTCAAAACAAACAAAAAAAAATGGAGTCACTTTGGAAAAGAGTGCACATAGGCAATAAAAGCTGGGACCAGGAAGCAACAGGAAATAAGGGGATAGCTAAGATGCAAATGAGAAGAACGCCCCTAGAAAGAAGAGAGAAAAACCCAGAGCACTCCTCTTCTTTCTGTTGGTAACCCTTTTCGGGTCCCTTTTCACTTCTTTTTTTGTTTTTGAGTTGAAGTCTCACTCTGTCGCCCTGACTGGAGTGCAGTGGCTGCTCCCTGCTACTGCAGCCTCGACCTGCTGGGCTCTGGCGATCCATCCGCCTCAGCCTTCCAAGTAGCTGGAACCACAGGCGCGTGCTATCACTCCCGGCTAGTTTTTGATTTATTGTAGAGATGAGGTTGCCCCGGCAGGTTGCCCAGGCAGGTCTCGAACCCGCGGACTCAGGCAATCCACTCACCTCAGCCTCCCAAAGTGCGGGATTACCAGCTGAGCCACCAAGCCCAGCTCCTTCTCACTTCTAAGGGCTTTCCTTGCCACTTAATATCTCACTCTTCTCAAAATTTCTTGTATCTATGAATAATTTGTATTTTGTATTTACAAATGACCTTGCATCTAAGGATAACTCATTATTCTGAAAATGATCTCTTTAAAAAGTATCTTGCTCTTCTAATCCATATAAATTACATTTTCACATTAGTTAAGTTTCATACTACCTGAGGCCTTGAAAATTGACTTTAAAATATTTTGCAGTCCTAGCATGGTGGTTCATGCCTATAATTCCAGGACTTTGAGAGGCCAAGGTGAGAGAATTGCCTGAGCCCACGGATTCGAGCCCAGCTTGGGTTACTTGGTGAGACCTCATCTCTACAATAAATCAAAAAATCAGCCAGGCGTGGTGGCGCGTGCTACCTGGAAGGCTGAGGTGAAAGGATTGTCTGAATTCAACAAGTTGAGGCTGTGGTGACGGTGAGCATGCCACTGCACTCCAGCTGGGTGACAGAGTGAGACTACAACTCAAAAAAAGGTACACACACACACTTTGCAACAAAGAGAAAACATTCAATTAATATTTTTCTAAATGAATATTTCTTGTTTTATTTAATTGATTTCCCAATTAGTAAAGCAAAGGCAAGTGTCCAACATTTACCACTGTTGGGAGTCCACTGCATGTCAGCTTATAGATTGTCTCACTTTTCAGTTTTTGTAACTGAGTTTCTTAATGAGAATGAAACATATCTTTAGCCAAGTCGCTTCGTTCAACTGCTACATCAGATTTCATATATCCTTACAAATAACTTATTCTCTTATCTGTGTCTGTTTTTATCTCTTCCTTAAGAGTATCAGTTGAAACAATTAGTCGTCTTATGTCCTTCGTTTTCAAAACATTGACATTAAGCTCTTGCAAACCTTCACAGAGTATAAAATCAATGTTGAGACTTTGTCGGGATTATTTTGTCTGTTTCTTTTAAGTTTGCTATTGAATGCACCTCAAATAATTCCAATGTGCGTGTGAAGAGAAGAAACCAAATCACAGCCAGAGTATAAGGAGATGAGGATGATCATTAGTAAACCCATAGCAAGAAGCTGGGATAAAAGGCTAAGTAATTTGAAAAGCAGACAAGCATGAAGATCTAAGACAAGCATTCCGAGAATGTAAACAACTTGTTTAGGGGAAAAAAAGAAAGAAAGACAGAAAAGGCATATGTAGAAAAAAAAATTAAAAGCCCAGAAGCACAGACAAATTAATTGGATTCACAGAGAAAAAGAAATCACACAGCTGTCATATTCAGTCAAGAGATAAAAAATGATGTTTGGCTCTATGATAGGAAGAAAGGCATAAAAGCAATAGAAAAAGTCTGTGCCTGTCACTAACATCCTTTCAAATCACATGGCTTAGACATAATCATACCAATTTAAAGCAAGTGCCAGTTACAACTTTGGAAAGTGACTATTTGGAGATCTCCATCACCCTTAGGTGACATATTCACGACTTCTAGATTGGGCATTATCTCGAGGGACATATCATAAATAAGAATAGCACTCTAACATGACTCAAATAATTCAATAGTATACAGCTAAACATAAAGAAGAAATTGTTCCCATTCTAGCAAGTATGCCAAATAATAGAGGCAAAGAGAATGAGAGTTACAGAGCAATCATCTTATAAAAGTGAAAATTGAAAGTGAAACATGCCCCAACTTGTAAAAACCAATCAACCCACAGGAGCAAATCAGATTAGCAGCACCAAGAACAGTTTAACCTGCTGAACTAAGCACTTTGCTAGGCTGGAACACAGACTGAAATAAGACAAACTCAAAACTACAGAATACCTTTTCTTGTTTCTTAAAGTTAGCCTTGCTCAGCTTTCAACACATTAAGTTCCTTTTGTTTTCTTTCCAAGACTTTAGAACTTATTAATTGCTTTGTAAAATTGGTATTTTTCATACTTGAGAAATGTTATGGAATATTAATTTGTTGGAGTGCAGAAAATTGTCTAGCTCCATCCACATGTCCTATCAGAGTTTCAGATACCCATGTGTTTCCATCCTGTAATTCCGTTCTCCAAGCCACAAATAATTTATGTCTCCTCCTACCCAAATCCTTATTCTACATATTATGGGGGGAAAAAACACTATGGAGAAAATTTTAACCATATACTTCCATCAACTTCATAATAATACTTTCAAGGGGCAACAAGGTTGGTTTCATGTTTTTGCTATTGTGAATACTATGGCAATAGGCGTGTGTGCTCAGGTGTCTTTTTTTTTTTTTTTTGAGTTGGAGTCTCATTCCCTCACCCAAGCTGGAATGCAGTGGCACACTCATGGACACTGCAGCCTCAACCTGCTGGGCTCAGGCAATTCTTCCACCTCAGCCTTCCAAGTAGTTGGAACTACAGTCATGCACCATCGCACCCAGAACAGTTTTTGATTTATTATAGGGACGAGGTCTCACCATGTTGTCCAGTCTGATCTCAAACCCGTGGACTCAGGCAATCCTTTCACCTCCATCTCCCAAAATGTGGAATTACAGGCATGAGCCACTGAACAATGTGTCTTTTTGGTAGAGTGATTTATATTCCTCTGGATATATTCCCAGGAGAGGGATTGCTGGATCATAAAAAAGTCAATTTTTAGTTCTTTTTGAAATCACCACATTGCTTTCCATAGAGGTGGAATTAGCTCACATTCTCACCAACAGTGTAGAAATGTTCTCTTTTCTCTACAGACATGCCAGTACCTGTTGTTTCTTGACTTACTAATGATAGTCATCTTTATCTGAGTTAGGCGGTATCTCATTGTAGTTTTGATATGCATTTCTCAGATGATTAGTGAAGCTGAACACAATCATACTAAGTAAACTACCACAGAATCAAAGAACTGAATATTGCATGTTCTCACTCAGAAGTGGGCCCTGAACACTAGTCACATTAGCACAAGGGAAGGATTGGCAGTCCTGGATACCACTGGCGGAGGAAGGATGGGAAGAAGGTGGAGGCATATGACAGTGCAATGAGTACCTGGTGCACTAACAGGGAGAGTAAGGGCTGCCTGACAGACTTCACCTGCATGCAACCTACGTATGTAGCAAACCCTCACTTGCACACTACAACTGTATAATAACAATGAAAATAATAATAATAATTATTATAATAATATTTTCACTGTAGACTCCTCAAGCCAGAGTTACTCATTAGCTATTTTTGTGTTGGTCAAAATACTAGCATCCACAAAATGTCACATTATAATTGTCAGAACTTATTAATACATTATAGCATGTGACAAAAAGATTTTAGGGTCAGAGCTAATATTAGGGGGCTTAAAATTCAGAGATAATGTTGCATTATCTGAGTGGCCCCAACCTAACTACATGAGCCTCTAAAAGCAGAAAAACTTTCTCTAGTATCAGTTCCCCATCTACCCTATCATTCTGCCTGTAGTATACAAGCTCTCAAAGTCCACATGCCTGACATATTAAATATCCTGGCCCTTCGATTTATTTTTCTTCTTATGTCCAGCTACTGTCACATCTATTCCACTTCAGTTGCTCACTCCACCGCCATGCCCTAAAGTTAGCTTTACGAGGAGCTGTTTACTTTTATAATACTGAGCTATAATAAGCCCCTCTTTAGACATATTTTTATATCTTTCTCTCAGGAAAACAGTTCTTTATGGGTCTCTCGGGTTTCTGCATATCCTGTGACAATTTTTGTTCCGGATTGTCTTTTCAAGCATGTTTGTATAACAGCCTTGTGTGAAGATAGTGTATCTCTTGGGACAGAAGGCCGATATTTTGTATAGCAGGATAATAAAAATAATGCCTTTTTCTAGGTTTCTTTGTGGCCTTTTCTTTTTTTCAATTGATGAGTCCTCAAATTTGGGCCTCCTGGCTGAAGCAAACATCCTCATTGATGAAGCATTCACCAGGGATGTACTACATTGTCCCATGAGACTTGAGGGAGGGGGAAATTAATGTAAACATGAATCTCATGCTACCTTCTGTGCGATAAGTAATAAATAACAAATAATATGTCTTTTGTCTTTATCTGTAACTCAAGATTCGTGTCTTCTGCCAGCAGCCATGAGATTGGACAGGCTAACTTTTTATCTTGGAAACATTAAAATCTCAGATTCGTTACACTTTTTGGCATCTCCTTCCTCTCTTATAATCTTTGGATACTTAAACTTTCCCCCTTTTTAATAGACTGATCTTATTTAAAATGATTTCCTTATTCATGTATATAAGGATAAGAGTAACTTACAATTGGCCTGGGGTAACTTATGCTTATCTCCAGGTACTTCTGGAAGTATGGTATTGAACCTTGACTGAGATAAAAATGAAATGTGCTAACTAGTGATTTATAACGTGCTGTTCGATGTTAAAAACTACTCTAGAGGTACCTTAGGTTAGTATGTCTACACTGTTTAGAGAAAATGTGTAGACTGATAGTGGTTTGAAACTCTTTTACCTTGTGTCGACTGTCTAATTCAGTCTACATGACAAGCAGGCTTGACATGCAGATGTAGAAGACACGCAGTCAACTTCAGCCCTAGCTTCCCTAAAACCAAAATATCTTATTTGGTCTTGGCATCTCATAATCTGAAGACATGTGTCCTGTATGTTTGAGAATAAATGGGAGGCTGAGACTAGAAGTCTTGGGTCTTTTGAAGATTGTTTATATTTTATTTCTTCTGTTACACTGATCATAAACCTATATTAATACCTTACATGACTGCAGAGTCATGTGAGTCTTTATAATTACCTGACCCTTGAATTATGAGGTCAGTTATTTCAATCACTTTATTAAGAGAATCATCAATTTTTATGTCATTTTTCTTTATCTCACCAATAAGGTAAATCAAAACATGGGTGAATACAGGTATACATGTTTGGCTTATCTACATGGCAGTTAGCAATATGCATAAGTGCCCTCAGTTACAAACGGTATGTTTATGTTCTCCCCAAATTTTGAAACCTTAACTCTAGTGGGAAGGTATTAGGAAGTGGGTCAAGTTTAGAGAAGGTCCTCAAGGTGGCGCCCCATGATAGGATTAGAGTATAAGGACAAGAGATTAGAACACTTTATTTCATCCATGTGAGGATATCAGGAGAAAATGGTGGTGTGCAAACCAGGAAAGAGCCCTCTCCAGACACCAGACCTGCTGTTGCCTGAATCCTGGACAAATGTTTGGGAAAACAAATATTTGTTGTTTGTCACCCAGGCTATAGTATTTTTGATGTAGCAGACAGAACTAAGAAACTTGCAATTTGAATTCTGAATACTATCTTCTGCATTTGTGAAGTAAATTATTTCTCATATTCTATCACTTGTTACCTAAGTTAAAAAATGGAAGTAACATTTATTCAATAAATTTTGAAACTCATATCCCAAAGCAATAATTCTAGTATTTGCAAAGATGCTTCTTGCCCATGAAAGGCAGATCAAAAACTTTCATATTGAAAATAAATTTTCGGCCGGGCTCGGTGGCTCAGCCTGTAATCCCAGCACTTTGGGAGGCCGAGGTGAGTGGATTGCCTGAGCCTGCGGGTTCGAGACCCGCCTCGGCAACTTGGCGAGACCTCATCTCTACAATAAATCAAAAATTAGCCGGGCGTGGTAGCGCGCACCTGTAGTTCCAGCTACTTGGAAGGCTGAGGTGGAAGGATCGCCGGAGCCCAGCAGGTCGAGGCTGCGGTGACCGGGAGCGGCCACTGCACTTCAGTCTGGGCAACGGAGTGAGACTCCAACTCAAAAACATATATATATCTCTGAGGTACGCTTGTAATTGAAGAAACAACTCAACTATATTGCATCAAAATATGTTTCTAAAAAAATTTTGATATTTATGCTTAATGACTATTCATCAAAATAATTACTATCTAGCTTTGACCAATTTTGTACTACTAATAATAGTGCTAACAACTCAATTCAGAATAAACTGTTTTGTCATTTAGTCTTTTGGGTGCAGAAAAAATGTTTTGTTTTGTTTTGAGTCAAAGTCTCACTCTGTTGCCTAGGCTGGAGTGCAGTGGCACGATCATGGCCATCACAGCCTCGACCTGCTGGGCTCAGTTGACTTTCTGCCTCAGCCTTCCAAGTTGCCTGGAACTACAGGTATGCACCATCACATGTGGCTAATTTTTTTATTTATTGTGGCGATGTGGTCTCGCCAAGTTGCCCAGGTTGGTCTCGAACTCCTAATGAGTGAGAACACGCAATATTCAGTTTTCTATTTCTGTGTTAGTTCACATAGAATGATAGATAGTCTCTAGCTGCATCCATATTGTTGCAAAGGATATTATTTTATTCTTCTTTATGGCCGTGTATGGGTATTTGGGTTGGTTCCATGATTTTGCTGTTGTGAATAATGCTGCAATGAATATGCATGTGCAGGTATCTTTTTGGTAGAGTGATTTTATGTTTCTATGGGTATATTCCCAGAAGTGGGGTTGCTGGGTTGAATAGTTGCTCAATTTTTAGTTTTTTGAGAAACTGCCACATTGCTTTCCACAAAGGTTGAACTAACTTTCATTCCCACCAAAGGAAGACATACAAGCAGCCAACAAACACATTTTAAAACGCTCAGGTTCACTAATCACAGTGAAATGCAAATCAAAACTACAACAGGATACCATCTCACATGGGTCAGGATGGCTATCCTTAAAATGTCAAAAAACAGGTGCTAGCAAGGCTGTAGAGAAAAGGGAACGCTGGTAATAGTTGATGGGAATGCCAGTTACACTTGGCAAAATAGTTGAGTCAGATCCATTTAGACCAGGCCTCAGACGATGGCAGGAACACAGAGAAGCCACTGGATGGCAGTGTGACTTTACATTTTGTCTTCTTTGCCGGCCAAGTGGCGTGCAGGGAATTAGGTGTCAGGCCTCTGGGGTTTGACTCAAATATCTCATAAAGAGGTAATGGTTTACAGTGAACAATCTTGACGGGCAATACAAAGATAAAGCTTTGCCACACAACAGTTTCCTAGATTTATTTCTGCATATTTTCTACTAACTGTTTTTAACAAGCTAAAGCAGTTTTGTTTGATTCCGTAGCCCCTTTAAGAAACAGGAAAGACAGAACGCATTTCCTATTGCTTTGGAGAAAGACAAAACTCCAATACACATGTGCCATAAAGTGTGTTTCTCTTAGAAATGCTGCCCGTGATGTAAGCAATTCATGGAGTTAGGAGGGGGCTTGCACAACCCTCCACTGTATTCTAACGGCCAGCGTCTCAAAAACTGACAGATGGGAAACTAGTCTATTTTTAGAGACTCCAGGAAGGAAATTCTCAGCAAAGAAGTTCATCTCTGCAGCTAACTCAAATCCCAGCTGATGAAGGCCTTTCCAGTGAGGATGAAGGGCAGCTGCACCCCCCACCATCATCTGGAGAAGGACACTTCCCAGACCAGATGATGTGCACGCAGGTACTCACGAGCCGCAGGATGGTCTCCATAATGCAGGCCACTACACAACCACCCGTCGAACAGCAATGGCTCTTTTAAGGACTTAAAAGAGACTGACAAAGGCCTGCTGTATAGACTGGTCTTGCAGCACAGTGATGTGGGCTTTTCTCTCCACTCTGTTCCACTAGCCTCCTGGGTCACCTTAAGGCCCTCCGTAAATGTAATCGTAATTGAATGCATGCCATGAGCAAGAGGTTTTAATTTATTCTCTATCACCCTTCTAGCAGGCCTGCAGGGTAGGAGAAGTTGCTGTTATCTCCATTGTGATGAAGTTCATAACTGTTTTCCAAGTAAGGAAACTGAGGCTCAGGAAAGTGGATTAACTTGCCCAAGGTCACACAGCAATTGGGAGACAGAGGGGCTTCCCGCCCTGCCTGAGTCCAAGGCTGCAGCTCACAAGCGCAACAAGCTTTTCTCGCCTCCGCAATGGCTTTTTAAAAAGACACAAGTGGGGGGTCCTCTTCCCCATCACCACCCCTCTGTCACACCAATGAAGACAAAAGTCAACACATGTGTGCTGACACGTGCTGGTCAAGCTGCTCTGCTTATACTGGGGATGGAAGCACGCAGATGTGAGCAGGCAGCACCTGACCGTGAGGATGAGTGAAGACGGTGCCAAGGGGAGCTGTGGTCTCAACCGCTCCATCTTTAAAAGTAAGAAATGCCACCTTCCACGATCCTCGCTGAAGTCAGCCCCGGGCACTGGAAGGGGCCGTTCTGCCAGGTCCTGGCCAGCCCAGAGCACTGATGATCAGGTGGTCCTCTGCTTCTGCAGTTCAGAGACCAGTGTCAGACCTGCCTTCCCTCCCCTCCCTCCTTTTCTGCTTCTCTCCCTCCCGGCTTTCCACTCGTCCTCCCTCCCTCCCTTCCTTCTCTCCCCTTCCTTTCCTTTGTCTTTTTCTCCTTCTTCCTTTTCTAAATTACAAAACAACCACACATTCCTCAAGAAGAAAAATCAGACAGTGCAGACATACAGAAAGCAAAAAGTTGACAGTTCCCACCAGCCACCCCTCCACACCCTCTGCCCAGGTGGTCACCACTGATAAGGCGTCGTGGGCACCAGTCAGAGCATTTCCTCTGTGATCACAAAGAGAAAGGAGAGAAGGGAGGAAGTTACTTCAAAAGTGGGAAAATGCTACACTTTGCTCTGGCTGCCTCCTTTCAATAAACTGTCCCACAGGCATCGATGTTCCTGTTCTCCTTCAACAGCTGCCCAGTATTTGCTAACACAGGTGCACTGCCGTTTAACTGTCCCCCATCCACAGACATCCAACTGTATCCGTTTGTTGCTATTCCAAGCCAGGCTACAGTGAAGTTTGTGCCCGTGTGGCTTTACGCATTTAGTGCAAATCCCTCTGTGGGACAGGTTTCCACATGGGCATTGCTGGGCCAAAGGCAAGGGTTCTGACAGGCATTGCTGAAACGTCCTTCCAAAAGTGTCTAGGAAATGACGCTTCTACCCGCTATTAGTTTAGCTTTCTTTTACCCACTACATGAAGAGAAATCATGATTATTTCACAAAACAGGCAACAGGAGTGGTCACTAGACCTAGAGTATGTCCAAAGGCTTCAGCACCTTCATGCAAAACACCCTCTGCTCCCATCTACCCGCGTTTTGTGAAGCGGTTGCTTGTGATCAAGGGAAACAGTGGTGTTCATGAGATCTGTTTGTGTCTTGGCTTTGGGGGGCTAAAATCCATCTCCAGTGAGGGCCACAGATCTTAAGTGTACGAATAATTCAATGAGTTGTGATAAATGTCATAGAGACCCTGTGTATTTCCTCAGAAAGGTCCCATATACTCTCTTTCAAAGAATCCCACCTTTCATGGACAGCATCACACATATCTTTTTGGGGAGACACTTGCAAGTCCTTTGGGCCGGTACCCAGGAGTGGACATGGTAAGGATACAGCTACTCTACTCTTATGAGAACTTGCCCAGGCGTATTCCATGCAGACAGTCCCACTTTCCATTCCTGCTGGCTCTGCACGGACTCTCTGGGTGTTCCACCGGTGTAAGTGGATGTCATCTCACAGTTTAACTTGCATGACTCTGATTCCCTGATGATTCATTATGTTTGAACCTCTATTTTTGTACATAACTTTCCTTTATAAATGACCTGTTCAAGCATCTTGTCTGCCTTCTTATTTTTTTAATTGCTGAACTGTAAGAGTTAAATGCACACTCTCTCTATAAATTCTGCCAGAAATTTGTGTAATACCCATTTCCTCACAGTCTGTGGTTTCTTGTCCTTCTATTAATGTGTCTGCTATTCTCCTGCTTTCTTCTAGTAACTTCCTAGTCTTATGTCCATCCGGCGGCTTGCTGCCTTTGGCGGCATGACTCCTCCTCCTTTTTGTTGTCCCTTCAGTGTCTGCAGGGTCTATGCCTCCGCACCGGGTGTAATTTGTGCCTCTCCCTTTTCTAGTTTAGCTTTACCAGGCGTATATATAATCTTTATTACACTTTCCAAAGAATCGAATTGTGGCCTTCGTTAATTTTCTCTATTAGTTTCTATTGCATTGGTTTCTGCTCTAATCTTTATTACTTTTATTATTTTCATATATATGGTTTAATGGGGTTTAGTTTGCTCTTTGTGAAGTAACTTAAAGTGAAAAACATACATCATTGATTTTTATGCCTGTCTTTAACTAAAATATAAGCATTTCAAAGTTCATTTCCTCTAAGAATTAATTTAGTTACATCCAGGGATTTTGATATGTTGTAAAGTTTCTAATTTTTCTAGTGATTTCTTTTTTGACCCACCGTTCATTTGGCAGTCTTCAAGATAGTTTATTATAATTAATTTTGATTTTAGCATCACCGTGGTAAGAAAACATCTTTGTAAAGTGCCAGTCCTCTGAAACTTGAGACTTATCTTATGCCCAGCACACAGCATTTGATGAACACTCTTTGTGTACGGATACTCTGAAGCTGTTGGTCATGGCATTCTATGAACATCAAATGTATTGACTTTTCATCCAGCTGTTCTATCAATTATGGGGCAATGCTGAGTGTCTGACTATGGTTGTGACTTTGTTTCTTCCCTTCCTGAGTCCTGTCAGCTTTTGCTTCTCATCTTTTGAAGTTCTGTTATTAATGGCAAACACATTTCTGATCATTGTGTCTCCCTGATGAATCAACCTTATTATCATTATCAAATGCCCTTACATTCAACTTACACTCCTTAGCTTTGACGCCTGCATTTGTCTTGCTTAACACTGCCTCACTATGTTTTTTTGGCTCACAGTCTGCACGGCATATATTTTTACTTTTATTTCAGCCTGTCTTTATGTTTAAGGTACATCTCTTACAGACTGCATATGGCCGAATCTTACTTTTTTATATCATTTGGCAACATTTTTTAAAATTAGTGTTTAGTACATTTACATTTAGCATAAGTCTTGATATAAGTTAGATTTAGGTTTACCATTTTGTTATTTCCGTCCCATTAGTTTCTTTTGTTTCTCATTTCCGCATTATTTTGGGTTAATTGCATTTTTATACTATTCATTTTAATTTCTCTGAGGCTCTAACTAAAACTTTTTGCATTTTTAAAGCTTTGCTCTGGGTATTATAACATGCATTACTGACACCACAGCTTACTTTGATCTTCTTCATGTAAAACGTGAAAGCTCAGAAACAGAAAAATCCCATTAATTCCCACTTATGCTATATATCCACACATTTTACAAATGCCACAATACAATGTTGTAAATGTTGCTTTAAATAATGAGCTATTTTTAAAAAACAGAAGAAATAATATTTTATATTTACTTACTTTAAAATATTTTTTCTCATGCTCTTTATTTCTCCTGTAGATGTTTGTACCTAGCATCATTTC
>CAUYQG010143583.1:0-27297 GCA_963574415.1 Tarsius wallacei | reverse complement strand
GGCTCGGTGGCTCAGCCTGTAATCCCGCGCCTTGGGAGGCTGAGGTGTGTGGATTGCCTGGGCCCGCGGGTTCGAGACCCGCCTGGGCAAGCGAAACCTCATCTCTACAATAAATCAAAAAAATTAGCCGGGCGTGGTAGCACACGCCTGTAATTCCGGCTACTCGGAAGGCTGAGGCGGAAGGATCGCCGGAGCCCAGCAGGTCGAGGCTGCGGTGGCCAGAAGCGGCCACTGCACTCCGGTCTGGGCGACAGAGTGAGACGCCAACTCAAAAAAAAAAAAAAAAAAGAAGTCACTTAGTTTCTCTGAGCCTTAGTTTCTCCATCTATGAAATAGGCCTAGATCAAAATGAAATAATGAATACCAAGTGCCCAACATAGTGCCTGAACATAATAGACCCTCTATCAATGTCTCTTCCTTCTGAGCCAGCAGCCTAGGGTGCACTTTATATGTGTCTGTATACAATGAATCATAAAATTCATTCCTCTGAAGATGTGGGCATCCATGAACAACCAAGGAGCAGGGCTGAGTCTCATCTTAGCTGTCTGTTCCACTCTACAGCTGAAGGGAGAGGCAGACTTCTCTAATTCTTTCTATCTTCTTTGTATTATGTTTGGGAAGACTATCCAATAAAATGATAAACTTTGTGTTGCTGGATACAGGATACCCATACAAAACTCTGTTCTGTGTGGGTGCTAAGTAGTTGGCTGGGCTTAACAACTAGTTTTATGAATTACTTCCATATAATAGTTTCATCAAAAATGAGATTTAAATGATACGTTGGCAAAGGGCTCCACTCCAGACATACCAGCAGAAAGAAGAACCATAATTGTCATCTTTAGGTACTGCTCTAGTTGTTTCATATGCTTTCTCTTACGCTCTCTCTCAGCTGAAACTTTCATGAAAGGAGGAACTGTCTGTTCCTTTCACATCAGCACACCCAGTACAGGGTGCAGTGCCAAGCACACAGTCGGAGTTCAGTAAATATTTATCACATAAATCAATTTATTAATTTCTCAGTCTCAGACCACTCCTCTCCTGAAGTAGGCATTCTTATTATTTCCATATTATTTTTATTATTCTCATCTCTGGGCATGGTAATACTGAGGACATTGGATATTTGACCAAGGGCACAGAGCTAGTAAATGGCAGTGAGCAAAGGACTAAACCATCTGAGGTCTGCATCTTTCCCTCTCTTCTACATCTTTTATAGCTCCAGGGGCAGACGTGTGGGAGAGACAAAGACAGAAATTGACTACTTGGTCCCCTAAAATCCTTCCTGGGTTGTTTTAAGGATCACACCAGGTTTATCATTGCACAGATCTGTCATCCTCCAGGCCCTTCAAATGCCATCTCTTCTGTCTTTTTTGACATTCACGTCTTCCTTTCATCCTGCCTATGCTCCCTGCCCCCTCTCTGAGCTCTCATATACTCGGCATATCCCTTTGCTCTAGTTCTTCACACACTGTGTTGCCATGATATATTAAATCCCCATTCCTCTACAAGATTCTGTAAAGAGGCAGAAAACTGGGCCTGGACCCTCTCTGTATTCCCACTGCCTCACCAAGCCCTGGAACGCTGGCTAATTGATCACTGCTTTCCAAGCGGATAGATTTTCTCCTGGAATGTCTGGTCCTAACCACTTGCTTACTGACATTATTTGGCCTCATTCTTTCTTGCATTGGAACTAGCATTGTTTCCACATCTATTTTCTAAAAGTCTGGAAATCGTTTTCAAATACACGATAGACCTATTTAGCAGATAACATGTAACTTTTACTGCCAAAAGAACTTTTTTTACTGTTATCTACTAAATATTTTTTAAATGCTGATAGGTCACTGTGTGGCCTTGCAATCCCTTCATCTTTAAGGTGAGAGTGATAATTCTCACTTCCAGTACTACCTACTTTATGAGATAGGTCTTAATTCTGGTTTTGCAAACATTTAAAGCCATCATGTTTGCTTTTAAAAATAGAATTAAATCCAAATAATGAGTTGGCCATAGTTTACTGAAACAGTAGCCTATTGTAGGTTATTTAGGTAATTTTCTTAATATTATGAATAATTTAGCAGTGCACATTTTTATAAGCAAAACCCTCGTCATTTATTTATGGATAAATGAGTCTACTGTGAATAAATAAATGGGCCTACTCTGAACAAGTCCATTTCTAGATTTTGAGGATATAGCTGCAACAAAACTGATAAAAATCCCTGCTCTTTTGGACATTATGTTTCTATATTTTAGATTGTTTCCATGGGGTAGAGTCCCATGTTTCTGGATCAAACAGTTTTTAGGCCCCTTATACATATTACTGTGTCACTTTCCATTGCACCTGACCGAGTAGAAGTTTGAATAGGAGCCTGATACATGCCTGTTCCCTCTACCTGGCATGCTCTTCCTCCAGATACCCACATGGCTCACTCCCTTCCTTCTTCCAGCTTTCTGCTCAAATGCTACCTTTATCAAAGAGTCCATTTCTGACCATATTTTATAAAACAATAACCCATCTTTTTTTTTTTTTTTTGGGTTGGAGTCTCACTCTGTCACCCAGGTTGGAGTACAGTGGCACGCTCACGGCCACCGCAGCCTCGACCTGCTGGGCTCAGGCGATCCTTCCACCTCAGCCTTCCAAGTAGCTGGAACTACAGGCATGCACCACCATGCCCGGCTAATTTTTTTGATTTATTGACAAGATGAGGTCTTGCCAAGTTGCCCGGGCTGGTCTTGAACCCACGGGCTCAGTCAATCCTCTCACCTCGGCATCCCAATGTGCTAGGATTATAGACGTGAGCCACCACACGCGGCCTGCCCCATCCTTCTTTATCCCATTTACCCTACTTTAGTTTTCTTACTTTGACTTATCACCACTAGACATGTTATATGCTTGCTTGGTTATTAAATGTTTCCCCTCACTGCAGTGTGAACTCCACAAAGGCAAGGGCACTGCTTTGTTCAGCACTGTGTCTGTTCAACACTGTAACAGTGCCTGGCGCATAGCAGGCATTTAATACATAGCTGCCAAATTATGGGTGTGCCTTTTTGAAATCAGCCTAAGAAGCAAGCTGTTTTTTTGATCACGAAATGACACTGACTTATAAAGTCAAGGATTCTGGCTCCCAGCCTCAGCCCATTTTCTTCCCAAAGTCAGTTGACACCCTCAGGGCTTCTTCATATGTACCGCTATAAAGACATATGTGCCCGCACACACAGATACGCACACACACAAACATACATACACCCCTCCTGGTCTCTTTCCAAAGCAGCCTGAACTCACGCAGCTGCCATTCTGGGCCCTAGCATAAGGTTTCACCTAAATCTAATTTTATCATTTTAGTGAAAACATAGCCACGCCACCCCTCACCGACTATATAAGCTTGGGCCACTTAACTTAACCTTCCTGATCTTCAGTTTCCTTGCCTGTCAAATTTGGAAAAATACTAACTCAAAGGACATCCAGTGCCCACTATGACAAGTGAAGAGCTTTGAAGTCATCACTCCTATCTTCACAAGAAAAAAAAAGCTGAAAAACTGATTAATTCCATCAGAGAATTTAGGTCATAGAGTAAACTTTGCTCCTACCTTATCTTCCCCTCAAAAAACAAACAAACAAACAAACAAAATGGAGAAACTGGTGAATACTGAGAATCACAGTTTATCAGGAGCATCGGTTGCTGGAAACAGTAACTAGTAGGGACACTTAAGTGGTAATTGATGAATAGCTAGAGACTGAGTTGAACTGGCTTGGAGAGGTGAACTCCTGAGAGCTTAGGCTTAAGGGACACTTACACTTTTGTGAATTTTACCTCCAGGAACACCCACCAGGTTCTCTCAGTGAAGATCAGAGAACAGTGCCCTCCAGCTTCAGGCATGGGGAGGGCAAAAGTTACCATTTGAACATCCTCCCAGATTGTTCTCCCTAACAAAATCTGCCCTTAAGAGAGCTACGATAGTTTTATCTGGCCTGGGGAAATAGTAACTGGCCAACCCCAGCCCCCTCTAGCATTCCTGTCTCATATAAGGGGATTAAAAAAAGAATAAGAAACTCTTCTGAAGATCACAGCCTGGAGATTCTGGCCCAATAAAATATTGAGCTTTAATCATCAGCTCATAGACTGCTTCCCCTTCCCCATACGTCACCAACACATCAACGGGGCTCCAGTATAACAGTGAGTTACAACTGAGAGGGCTGCAAGGCACTTCCTACTTAGGAAGGAGTTTCTAGGGAAAGCCAAAGACACCAGGAGAGACAAAAATAAGGACACTAGAAGAAATTGAATCCCCTGACATTTATGACTAGAGGGGGCTGGGGTTGGCCAGTTACTATTTCCCCAGGCCAGATAACTTCTAGCCAAGTAAACACAAAAACCTCACACTAAAGGCCTATTTATTTCAATTCCTATTTTTTTTTTTTGAGTTGGAGTCTCACTCTGTCACCCAGACTGTAGTGCAGTGGCCGCTCCTGGCCACCGCAGCCTCGACCTGCTGGGCTCCAGCAATCCTTCCACTCAGCCTTCCAAGTAGCTGGAACTACTGGCGTGCGTTACCACGCCTGGCTAATTTTTTGATTTATTGTAGAGATGAGGTCTCGCCAAGTTGCCCAGGTGGGTCTTGAACCCGCGGGCTCAGGCAATCCACTCACCTCAGCCTCCCAAAGCGCGGGATTATAGGCTGAGCCACCGAGCCCGGCTATTTCAGTTCCTATTACCCCATATATTGTGTCTTTCAACAAAATATTACAAGGTATGTTAAACAACTAGCAAAAAAACATAGTCTAAAGAGACAAAAGAAAATCAGACATAGATATGGCAGAGATTTTGGAATATCAGGCCGGGAATTTAAAATAACTATGATTAATACGCTAAGTGTCTAATGGAAAAAGGACAGCATGCAAGGACAGATGGCAACATAAGCAAAGAGTTTAAAACTCTAAGAAAGAATCAAAAGGAAATACTAGAAATCAAAAACACTGTCATAAACATGAACAGTGCCTTTGACGGGCTCATCAGCAGACCAAGGAAAGAATCAATGAGCTAGAATACATGACGATAGAAACTTTGCAAACTGAAATGCAAGTGATAATAGTAATAATAATGAAACTCTCAAAACATGGTATCCAAGAACTGTGGAAAAATTGCAAAAGATGTAAAATATTCATATATATATATGTACATATATATATATATAATGGGAATACCAGATAAAGAGAGAGAGAGGAGTATAAGAAATATTTAAAGATGAGATGAAACAATAAATAAAAAGGCTGTTACAGTAAGTAGTTGGCTCATACTAAGTGATCAATAAATGGTAGTTATTATAACTACTATCACCATCATTATTATTAATTTATAGATCAACATATCAGAGGAAAGAAGGACTGAATCAAAGGCAACCCTTTGACTTAGTTTTGATTGGGGGTTAGGGGGCAGCCAGAGGGAGGACTTCTTTATTGAGATGGAGGAAAAATATGGTGAAAATACACAACAATCTGATGGTGAACAAGAAAGAAGGGGAGAGAATTCACATAGGATGCCCTCCATATGATTCTGACTTTAATAGTAATAGCTCTCTTACAGAATTACTGAGAAAATTAAATAATGTATATCAGTGATTTTCAACTGGTAGTGAAGTTCCAAACCTCCTGGGTGCTCATTTATAATGCACTTTCCCAGGCCCCAACTCGGAGCATTTGATTCTATGCATGTAAGGGGGTGAGATGTTAGAGCCTAGCACACTGCATCTTTCAAAAGCACCTCAATGTGAGTCTGATTCAGGTGCCCTAAGGACCACTCTTTAAGAAATATATACATATATTGATCAGAGCCTGGCCTGAAACACATTCGACACATTTTTTCAATAGACAGAGGCAAGCTGATTTGGAGAGGGGAAAGGACAGGGCTGAAGACTGAGGGGATGAAACAGTGCAGGGGGAATATGGCAGGGAGTCCATGAGAAATGGACAGAATGATGGCGTAGGAACAAAGGGACCCAGTTTAGAAAATAGACTCCTGGGGGGACCTGTAGATGGGATTTTTAACTTTCTACACCAACTCCTGAGAGCCTGGTTGTAGGAGTCAAGCAGACAGGTGGTGGTGTGGTTTTCCCAGAGTTGGAAAACCCAGGAGTATAGTGGAAGTTGAGAAGGCACAGGTATCCACCAGGAGGAGAGAGAACCAAGGTACTGTCAAGAAAGCAGGCCAGGGCTTCAGGTTGGTGATGTCTATGCTATCATTAAAAAGAAAAGTCCTAGCACCCCACATCTCCAACCACTACCTCACTTCTCTGCCCCTTTCAGAGCCAGGCATCTCAGGAAGGTTGTGCCTCCAACTTTTTTTCCCAATTCTTCACTATCCGTCCCCTTCTCAGCACCCCCTCTCAGTCTGGATGTAGCCTCATTACTCCACCAAACGGCTCTTGACACTTTCTTCATGGCCCCCACGTTGTCAGCGCACACTTCATCATCCCCTTGCACGCGTCCCTTAGCATCATAGAGAGAGCTGGCCACTCCCTGATTCCTAAAACATTCTTCTTTCCGGTCTTTATGGTTTTATTTATTTTTCCCCAAAAAACGGTGGCAGGAGAGTTCCCACACAAGAGAGTGTTCCAAACTGTCCCAGAATGAGGCTGGTTGGGATTTCAAAGAAAGAAGCACTAAAGGCCAGGGTGATCAGTCCAAAGCATTTATTAGGGGAACTTATGTACAGACCACTGCAGTGATCCTCACGATGGCCAGCAGGAGAAATGGGATGCTCTACATAGGTGCGTGTGCAGTGAGGGGGCCAGGTATGGAGTTTTTATGGGGACTTAAAGAATTTGGCTCAGAGTCAGAGCCAGTTTCTTTCAGTGTTTTGGGCAACAGCCTAGATACCCTTAGCAGTGCTGGGAATGCTCAAGGCCCTGGTTTAGGTTAAAGCCTACCCGGAAAAACCTACTGCTGGCTGGTCACAGAGCAGTCAGGGTACTCTGATCTTCCATCAGGACACAGAAAGAAAGTGCAATGTCGGGGGAGGGGTGACTGAGGCACTCTACATCAGTACTATTGACATTTTGGGTCAGATAATTTTTTTTTAATTGTATTGTATATATTTGAGGTTTACAACATGATGTCATGAGACACATATAGATAGTAAAATAGTGACTAGAGTGAAGTTACTATCATTTCACAAAGTTACTTTTTTTGTGACAATAGCAACTAAAATATACTTATCAAAAATCCCTAATATAATACAAGTTTATTAACGTCAGCCCTCCTATTGTGCCTGAGATCTCTAGAATTGTTCTTGTTCATCCCACATGTCTGCTATTTTGTATCCTTTTTTATTGTTTCTGGGCCAAATAATTCTTTGTTGTTGGCAGCTGTCCTGTGTATGGTAGGATGGTTAGCAGCGTCCCTGGCTTCTGCCCACTGGAGGCCAGTAGCAGCCCTGGCCCCCACCAGTTGTGATAACCAAAAATTGTTTCCAGACATTGTCAAATGTCCCCTGGAGGACCCCGTCATTGAGACTTGCTGCTCTAAATGTTGTGCTCTCCCAAACTCGTCCTGTGACCTTTTCTACACTTTCTCTACACTCTGTTAGACTCATCTATTCCCATGGCTGTAAGTACCAGCCACAGATGTTTAAGTGCATTCACACTTCACTTAAACATCTGTGGCCCACTTTGATGTTCTAGAGCCTTGGCTGAGATGGAGGATGGAGGATAGATTAAGACAGGGGCTTTTTTTGTCACCCAGACTGGAGCGCAGGGGCATGCTCATGGCCACCGCAGCCTCGACTTCCTGGGCTCAGGTGATCCTCCCACCTGAGCCTTCCAAGTAGCTGGAACTACAGGCATGCACCGCTAAGCCCAGCTAATTTTTTGGTTTATTGTAGAGATGAGGTCTCGCCAAGTTGCCCAGGCTGGTCTCGAACCCATGGGCTCAGGCAATCCTCTCACCTTGGCCTCCCAAAGTGACAGGGGCTTTTCAAATGAGACAGTGGGGATGTAAATCCCTTGCTAGCTGTGTGACTCTAACCTCTTAGCCCTCATTTCCTTCTTCAAAAAATAGAAATAATAAAGAAGTTAAAACTAAAGATGATCATTAGAGTCCTTGGTACATAGTAAGTGCCTAAGCATTACTTATTATCACTTTCATCATCCTTATGTCTACATCTTCAGGCAATACACAAAGGGCTTTTGGAGTTTTAGAGTCATATAATAATAGTGTTCAATAGACTGTTGAGAATTCAACTCTAGGGCCTAGAGACCTGGTTTCAAATCCTAGGTCTACCACTTTGCTCTACGGCCTCTCTAAGCTTCCGTTTCTTCTTCCTTGGGAAATGGGAATATTAATAACATCTACTTCAGTGAGTGAATCAAGTGAGATAATTTTAGGAAAAGCAATTAACATGATGTCTAACACATTGGCATTAATAAACAATAGCAATTATTATTAGGGAAATAGGGAGATGCTGATCTCTAGCTGAATCTCAAAGACTGAGCAAAGGGCAGCCTGGGCAGAGAGGAAGGTATGAACAATGGATTGGAGGCACGGAACAGTGTGCTATGATCTGGGAATGGCAAGAAATGCTAGATTCCCAGCGCAAAGGTTAGGGCATGAGATGAAACTGATCATCTAAATGCTTTTCCATGTCGGTTTAGGACCATGAACTTTATCCTTTTAGCAACTTCAGAAAGAAATTGTTTGCTTGTTTGTTTTTACAAAGAGTGTGGAGCACTGAAGAGATTTAGACTAGGGAACAACACAATGATTGCATTTTCATCTTAGAAAGATAACTCATCAATCTAGAAGAGCCTGGAGAATATAGACAGAGGCAGGGAGGCTGATTAGCAGATTGTGGCAATGACCCCAGTGAGAGATGCCAAGTGCTGTCCATCAGGAAAGGAATTCCACAGACATTCAAGAGCTAGCAACTAATGGGTCGAATGTGAGGGCTGAGTAGGACTCAGACTTTGCGTTTGGCCGTGGGTGGTGGACTGCTTTCCATCGAGTCCTCTGCTGTCTCCCCATTCGGCCTGCCCTCTCCTCTTTTTCCTCCTTATCTAAGCTCATCATCTCATAACTGCCATAGCCCTGCCATAGCCCGTAACTTCCTTGTCTCTTGTCCTCACACCCATTTGGCATAACTTCAACACTGAATGAACATATCTTTTTTTTCTTTGTGCTTGCACCTTAGCCTTGCACCTGGAGAAAGTCACATTTCAGTGCAGATTGGTCGATTAACATCATGTTAGTTCCCTAGGGATGCTGTAACAAATTGTCACACATTTGGAGGCTTAAAAGGACAGAAATTTTTTTCTTTCATAGTTCTGGAGTCCAACAGTTCAAGTCAGTTGCACTGGGCCAAAATCAAGACGTCCACAGGACCACACTCCCTCTGGGGGGTACCTAGAGGAGAATTTGCTACTTGCTTCTTGCAGCTTCTGGTAGCCATTAGCAATCTTGGATTTATGTGGCTGTATCACTCCAGTCTCTGCCTCCATCTTCACATAGCCTTCTCCTCTGTGTTTCAAAACTCCCTCTGTCACTCTCTTTTAAGGATACCTGTGATTGCATTTAGGGCTCACCCAGATAATCCAGGATAAATGCCACCTCTCAAGATCCTTAAGTTAATCACAGCCTCTGCCACATAAGGTAATAGTCTCAGGTTTTGGGGGTTAGAAGTGCCCCTACAGTAGCCCCTTTGTATCTGTGGGTTCCTTGTCCATTGATTCAACCAACTACAGATAAAAAATTAGAAAAATAAAAATAATACAGATAAAAAATATAGTGTGACAACTATTTAAAAGCATTTGCATTGTATTCGGTATTATGAGTAATTTAGAGGTTGTTTAAACTAAAGCACACAGGAGGAGTACACAGGAGGTTATTCATGGATTTTGGTGTCCATGGAAGGATCCTAGAGTCGTCCCCACCCACCCCCACCCCCCGGCCCCATGGATGCTAAGGTCAAATTCTTTACTTAGGCTTGGATACCACTCTCTCTGCTTTCTCCGGAAATTTATATGGCCAATCACCCTTTCTCTCTTTTATAGAGTCAATCTTTTCCTCTCAATAAGATCCCTCCCTTCAACTCATGTTTTAAGACTGCTTCCAGCCGGGCTCGGTGGCTCAGCCTGTAATCCCAGCACTTTGGGAGGCTGAGGTGAGTAGATTGCCTGAGCCCGCGGGTTTGAGACCCGCCTGGGCAACTTGGTGAGACCTCATCTCTACAAAAAAATTAGCCGGGCGTGGTAGTGCACGCCTGTATTTCCAGCTACTTGGAAGGCTGAGGCGGAAGGATCGCTGGAGCCTAGCAGGTCGAGGCTGCGGTGGCCGGGAGCAGCCACTGCACTCCAGTCTGGACAACAGAGTGAGACTCCAACTCAAAAAAAAAAAAAAGACTGCTTCCTTCATGAATGTCCCTTCTTAAAATAATAATAAAAACTCATAACAAACAAAACTCCACCTCATGGCCAATCCATCACTCGGTCCTGCTGACTGTACCTTGTAAATATCTTTCTAATTCACCACTTATTTCCTTCTCAGCCTAGTCTTAGCCCAGTCTATCATCATGTACCCCTGGACAACCACAATAACCTCCTTGCTCTCATTTTTGGCACCTCACAGTGGTTCTGCTAAGCTGCCTTTAAGGACAGGGACTTCGCTTCATTCCCTGATGTCCCCAGCATTCATTTCTTGTGTCCCCAGCATCTAGAGAAGTACCTAGAACCCAGCAAATGCTCAACACATGTTTGTTGAAAGTAGTCAAATAATTTATCGCTATTTTCAGGAAGAAGGCAAAGTTCCTCAACAGCCTAAAAGACCCAGAAAGATCTGACCTCCACTCATCTCTCTACCTCATCTTGTGCCATCCCCCCTTGTTCCCTGGGTTGTAGACACATTGGTCCTCTATGAATATTCCCAATTTCCTCCTGCCCCAAAGCCTTTGCAGAGAAATGGCAAGCTACTTTCTTGGAAAAGCTTTCCTTAGCACCATTATATAGCTCTCCTGCGTTCTCATTGCACATACATCTTTTGTGGATATGTTCCAGTTATAATTGTGACTACGTATTTGGTGACTATTTGATTCTTGTCCATCTTAGACCATTCAGACTGCTATAACAAAATATTTTAGACTCGGTGACTTATAAACAACAGAATGTACTGCTCACAGTTCTAGAGATTGAGAAATCCAAGATCAAGGTGCTAGCAGATCCTTTGTCCGGTGAGGGCCTGTCCTCACAATAGTGTCTCCATGCTGCATCCTCACATGGAAGAAGGGCAAGGGAACTCTCTCAAGTCACTGTTAAAAAGACACTAATGCTATTTGTGAGGGTAGATCCCTCCGGACTTAATCACTTCCCAAAGGCCCAAGGATCCTCCCATGATAGGGCAGGAGGGCATGTTACTAAATCAGTTTGCTCTGGCCTGAACCTAGGTTCTTACTTCTTCGGAATAAGATGCAGGCATGATCCACCCTGTGTCCCCCCTTCTCACTGTGGTCCAATCTGTCTCTGCAGAACAAACCTGCGTTAGCAATCTCTCTCCCTGGAAACTAAGAATGGTTTCCCTAGAGACCAATGGACTGACTTTCTTAGAGGGCAAAAAGTGCAAGCACGTACCTGAAGAGTGGAAAGCTTCCTCTCAGATCACAGTAGTGGCTCCCTGCCTTGCCATTTCCAGCCTTTCTCTGGGGGATGAACTTTGTACCCCCTCTCAGGTGCCCAGACATTGGGTGGAAGCATTTTCCCAACACCTGGAACAAGAAATGGTCATTCTGCTTGAAGTAAATATCACCCTCAATCTGCATTTCTGTGACCTGACTTCCTCACTGGAAGGGACCCTCTTGGATACTAACTTTGCCCTAAGTCAAGCCCAAGTCTGTGTCTCCCTTTTAACAAGGAATTCTGGAGAACCCAGATCACAGCTGGGGTGGTTTCCAGGAGAAGACTTGGGGTCTTTGGGGCAACTGAAAATTGAACAACCAGGTAGAGCCTAGCAGCATGATGGAGGAAGTAAAGGGTGCAGAAGTTACATAAAAATGGGGAGTGAGGGAGAATTCGAGGAGAATATAACTGAGTAAGATTCTGATGGACAAGCAAGAGTGAAAGGATGAAGAAGTGGGGGTGGTTACTTGTAGAGACCTGGAGGTGAGAGGAAACCATGAAAAACAGAGACGGAGCATAGGCTTTGGAAAACGACATCTCAGATTGGATTCCTGGTTCTACCTCTTATTAACCAGGTGACCTTGGACAAGTCTCCAAACCTGTTTCCCCATGTATAAAATAACAATGATAATAGCATCCTCAAAGGATGGGTGTGAGGGCTGCAATGCATAATGGGTGGAAAGCGCTCAGTGGAGTCTGGCAAGTAAACAGCGGATAAGCGTACTACGGCAGGGGACTGACCACCTCATGCCACGGGAAGCCAGGCCACGAAGGCCCTGTAGGTCACAGGAGGGAATTTGTTGATGCCTCCCCCATCTTTACCAGTTAGAGCTTATTGGTCAGTCTTCTAGAGACTTAAGGACTTCTGAGTGGGTAACTCATTCCTCCCCTTGGTACCGACAGTGATGGCAGACCAAGATGACCAAGCCCTATGGACACCCCTCCCATCCCAATGTCTATCCTGGCCTTTCACCCAGGGCCACAGGACCAAGACAGGGAGGCTGACACTTTGCCCCAGCAGGGCTTCCCACTACCCCAAATGGGGCTCAGCTTTTGACCCTGGTAAGATCTATCTGAGAATCAGACTAACACCGGGTTCCTCATAGAGCAACTTAGTTGTGCCAAGGGTTTTCTCGCCGTGGGGACGTGCAAACTACATTTGTCCTGTGTGGTCGAGAATGAGGCTTTTCTCCACAAGTGCATCACTCACAGATTGCAGGCTTGTAAGTAGGAACGATGATTAACCAGTTTGTTCATCCGCCTGGCAAACGCTGACTTCTTTTTTAAGACTCAGGTTCAAAGCCACTTCCCCTGTGAAGCCACTGAGTTCCTCCTCCCCCACCCCAGCCCCCAGGAGAAGCCCCGCCCTCCTGAGGCTTCCACTGTGCACCGCTGGGGAGAATTTTCCTTTCCTTTGTACCTCTTAGCCTCCACCTTCTAGACTACAAGTCCTTTGAGGGAAAAGCTTGTGTTAATCATCTTGGAATCCCTGGGGCCCAGCACAAAAATTGGCTCCTGGTAGTTAATTAATAAGTGTTTGTTGAGCAAAAGGATGGCTACATTTTATGCCCTTTTCCTTTGTTATTAAATATTAAATATGCCTATTTACATATCCTGCCTTACTGAAGAGGTGTTGCTTGTCCCTGCACAAAATGGTCCCCGATGACTGTACTCTGATATTTCTTACGTCTTTTCCCCGTAGGTCTGTTTCTAACAGCAACCCTGTCTTCCAAATGCAATTTTGCACATGTTACTAAATCGGTTTGCTCCAGCCTGAACCTAGGTTCTTGCTTCTTCTGAATAAGATGCAGGCTGGAAATATAGATCCAGGCAGACCCAGAAGCCCCATGCTCAAATTCTACTAATTCTTAGACTGATTATGTAGGTTACCGAATAGATAGTCTTTCTGCTTCTTATCCTTTAAACTCTCTCTGCTTAGCCTTGTCTGTTTCATCAGTAAAGGTGGGCATGGGGGACACAGAGACTGGGAAATCTAAGCCCTCTCTACTCTGCTTCCATTTGGCCAGGTTGTAGCTTACTTTGGGGTTTGGGAACAAAACATCTGACTCTGTTATTAGTAAGGAGTGATAGTCATTTGAGATCTGTTCTCTGAGTAAATTAATCCGATTTGGCCATTCTGTTTGGGGAAAAAAAGAAAGCAGGAGGAAATTAAGGGGCCTATTTCCCCGAGTTCTCTGACTCACCGATGGGTTTCTGGCAGCAGTTGCCAGAAATCCCGTTTATTGTATTGCCTGGCTATTGAGTAGGGTCTTCTGGGGGTATATACAGCTCAAATGTAGCTTTGGAAGCTGCTTGAATTTTGCTCAGGCCATATGGCTACTGTTGAATACTCTGCCTCTTGAGCAAACAGTTTACCCAACTGGAAGAAATCTGGCTCACTAGATTTACTGAACACCTACTGTATACCAGGCTCTATACTGCATGCCCTATCTACTTTACCTGTCATCTTCACAAGCAGACTAGGAGAAAGATGTTATGAGCATTTTAGAGAGGAGGCAAGAGATGCACAGAAGCTATTTTTTCCTCAAGCCCAACAGCAATGATTTTCCAAACATGTGGGGTGTTTCTTCCCTTGGGTGTTTTGCAGAGGGGAGAAAGAAAGTCAAAGCCTGTTTCCGGTTACTGTGGATTTTTGAAAAAGGGGAGCATTAAGCATAGTAATGAGAGAAGGCTGCTTCTTTTGAAGCTTTTGACTGTAATTCAATTAGAAGTTAATGCTGGGGAAGGGACTCGCATGCTCCTGTCCTTCCCCCAGCCCAAGCTGCCCTGGCCTACCTAAGGCTGCCAGAGACTTCTGGGTTCTGGTTCTTCTCCACCTTGCAGTTAAGTGGACCAAGTGAGCCCAGTCCAGTGCCTTCTGTGTGGGCTGTCGAACAGGAAGTGATGAAATGGCAGCAGGTACAAAAGACCATCAGTGGGAAGGGAAAAGAAGGGTTGATGCAGACCAGGGAGGGCAGTGGCAGCATTCCACGGATTCTAAAATGCCCATTTTTAACAATGTAACATTTCAGACATCAGAATGCCCCTTACAATTGGCATGCCCATGACAAGTAGCATTCCTTTTCCCCCAGATAGATGTTATTGCTTCATCAATGCTCTCTTACACTCAACGGCATCTTGGACCCAAGGGACTAGGGTAGGTTTCATCTTACATCAGTCGAGTCTGATCAATCAGTGGAGACTGTTTGGAGTTTGGGAGGAGAAGGGCCTGATGCTATGTCTATGGCAGTGGAAAATATGATCATTGGAGTGGGCCATCACTGCATGGGAGATGGCATGGAATCCCAGGTGTCAGATATTTGCACCTTCATGTGATAACTTTGGGATTAAATGAAGCAACACCTGCCATATCATCCATAGTCAACTGGCAGACACAAAACACAGGGAGCATTTCCAATGGACCAGGTCAGAGGCCAATCTCTTCTTATACAGATTTATGACTATGGTCTTTTTAAATATCTTTTTAAAGTATTGATCTAATTATAAAAATAGTATATGCTTGTTATAAAACAAAGATATAGAAGTATATGCAATAAGAAAATTTCACTGTATGAATGTTACTATTAACAGTCATATAGTTTTTACCTTTCTTCTACTGCAAACAAACGTGTGTGTGTGTGTGTGTGTGTGTGCGCGTGCGCACATGCGTGCATGCATACATACAGACTTATATACCTGTAGAGTAAATAGAAGTGGAATTCTGGGGAGACATTATTATTATTATTTTATTTTATTTTATTTTTAGAAAGCAGGATTTATTGAGAGGACAGAAAAGCTCCCACAGTAGGAGGGAACCTGAAGGGTTGCCCAGAAGACATTATTTTTAATGAGCACAATGTAGTTTCCCTTGAGGCATGGCTTGAGGATTATTTCCTATTTTTCCACGAGTATAAATACTCTGAAAAACATCTTTGACCAGTGTCTTAGTACATTTGTGCTGCTATAACAAAAATACCACAGACTGGGTCCTTTATAAACAATAGAAATTTATTTCTCACAGTTCTGGAGGTTGGGAAATCCAAGATCTAGGCACTAGCAAGTTCCACATCTGGTGGGGGCTGTTCTGCTTCCAAGATGGTGCCTTGTGGCTGCCTCTTCCTGAGGGGACAAATACTATGTCCTCATGTGGTGGAAGGGAGAAAACTTGCCCCCTTAAGCCCTTTTATAAAGTTGCTATTTCTAGTCCTGAGGGCTCAGTCTCCTAAAGACTTCACCACTTGATACTATCACATTGGCAATTGAGTTTCAACCCGTGAATTTTGGGGGATACTCAGACCATAACAACCGGAAAAGCTTTACTTATGTTTTAGATTAGTTTCTTAAGATGCTTTCTCAGAAGTGGGATTACTATATTAAGGGGTGTTAACATGCTTAAACTTTTTGATAATTTGTGAGTTGATATTTCAAGGATGTGGTTGATTGACCCTGTAACTGTGGATAAATTTAAACTCAGTAATAAAGCTTTTGTATTTCCCCTGCCAGAGAATAAGAGACTACTGGAAATAACTCGATGTGTATCCATGTTGGCTGTTTGGTAATGCCTTTGACCAGAATGGAGCAAGTCAATCCTGCCCATGTGCAGTGAGCCAGGGGCTCAAGGTCTTAGGGACAATATTCAGGCTATAGATCACTTTTGGATTTACCTGCCTTCGCTGACTTGCTCATAGCAGGCTGGGGAAAGGGCCATGCTGCCAGCACTTCAGGAGGGATCTCTAAAGTGTCAAGCACTGCCTTTCCTTCAAGTGCAGATGGCCACAGAGGGCTGAGTAGTTGATGACATTTCCTGGAGTTATCCAGTCTTGGGACTGATTTTTGTGATAATCCTTTGCAGGGGAGAGAAAGAAAAAGAGGAGGAGTAGAATCTGATAGCAATTTCCTGTTCCTGGACACCCTGCTGGTGATTCCTCAGGAATTTCCTCTCTTTGTGGATATCATAGTAGTGTTTACTATTCGTGGGAACACATTCTAAGTTCTAAGCACTTGTCACACAATCTCATTTGATACAATCCATTTAACTCAACCACCAAGAGCCTAAGTAAAATACAGAACTAGCAAGGAGATTCTAAGTGTGAACTTATGAAAGGGTTTCATTGGTGAAACAGATCTGTCCATTGAAGACCATATATATATACCCAATATATATGTGGCTTGATCACCTACTAAATGCCAAGATGAAGAATCAGAGGCTGAACAACTTGCTTCAGGTCATGCAAGAAGGCCGATGTATAAGCATTAAGGCAGACATTTATATCAACATCATTTATTTAGACCCATGTAACTATCGCATTATTTTTGGCTAAACTTGATTAACAGTCAATTGAACGTAATATTCATTTATTGCTAATGGGTGCTTTAAAACAAGTTCTCAGAGTGAGGGGTTTTTTTTCCCTCTATTTTTATACTCACATTAAAAAAGAAATATAGACCCAATCTTCTTCAAAAGATTTAAGATAGCTCATATCTGGTTTAATCTAAAAGTAATACTTTAAAATAGAATTTTTAAATGATCATTTTAGTAGTGCTTTGGGGACTTAAACTGGGAAAGTCAAGAGGCTTGGTGTTGACTCACACTATTGCTTTCACATCTGCAAAAGACAATGTGCCATTTTTTCATTTCAATTCAGGTAACACTGCTTGATCGCCTACTAAATGCCAAGCTCTGCATTTGGCTAGTAAGACCAATGTGCATTGCGTGGCAGCTGACAGCAGACTAGCAGACTTGTGCTACCAAGATGAACACAGGGCATTCCAATTTTGCAAAGCAGCTTTTAGGTCCTCTTTTCAGGACCCAGGGATTGCGAGGTATTGAGTGAGACTCTTGTACATTCCAAGGCTGGTGTCAGACCCATTTTCATTGGCAAAGGCTCTCCTGGCACATGCTGCATTTTCCTATGTTCAGATGAGAAATTTAATTTTACTCTCCAAAAATATTATTAAGGAAAGTATTACAAACCACTTTTTTCAAGTTGAGACTGAGCAAATGACTAAATATAACTGGATCTCAAAATAATGTCACTTAAAAAAAAACATTTTTATTGAGTTGAAAGTCATTGAGGTCACAAATAAAAACAGGCTCACTTAAAAAAAAGTTAACCCTTTTGTTCCTAAGGAAAGCCAAATAATAAAATAAATGACACATTGACTTTAAAAATCAGTGTCAAAGTGTTTTAGTTTTAAAATTAACATTGTTATTTTCAGATAAGCATTAACTAAAGGATCTTAAAAATTAGTTTTTTCTTTGTTTACAAATTTGAGAATAGGGCTTCTCTTCTCTTATGCCTGCCTTAAAGATGGACTGACCCTTTTGCAAAATGCTTCTTATATTTCTGGAGAACTTAATAGTGCTTAACTTGTATTCATGTTCATCCTCTTGTTTGAGCTCTGGGATAGCCTCAGGATGGAGAAACAACTGGGTTCTTATCAAGATTTTACAGATGAAGAATCAGAGGCTGAACAACTTACTTCAGGTCACCCAGCCTAAAGTGGCAAGATCACTTAAGCCCCAGTTCAAGCATATTTCATGGAGCATATTGTGTTTCCAAATATTTGCAAGATTGAACACTTGAATGGAAGACCTTCACCAAAACTCTGCTTGCTATTTGGCAATCGAAAAAGTTAATTTTTGGATTAACTGGGACTCCTGAAATATCTTGAAAAATATGTGCATTCTGCTAATGGATGCAATACATCAACTAAGTATTTATAGGCTCTTTGTATTTTTATACTTGTTATATCTTTGTAAAATATTGATAAAACTAATGAGTCAGACTCTTTGGAATAAGCATCTCACTATTATTTAACACTGTTATATTTTATTGATCATTTGCCTGATTGATTAACTTATACAATACTTGGTTTTAAGAAGGCTTTGCTATTGAACAACCGAACAATTTTTTAACTTACTTGTCTTGTGAAATAACCCTGGGGCAAGGTACTATTTAGAGTAGTTGAGTCTTATTGCTAATGTGTGGGTAAAAAATGTAAGATATGTTACAACACATGGATGTAGTCAATTTACAAATGGCCAGAGGGCCCCTGTTCAAATTTGAATCACCTTTCAGACAATCAGCTTTACCTTACAGCTCTGCAGAAAGTCCTTACTAAGTCCCAAATGGAAATTAGATATACTTTGTCACAACCATCAAACCTAAGAGCTTAAAGCATCCAGGTAGTCACTTGGGAATGGAGAGAAATAGATTCAAACAATATTTCAGAGGTAGAAGTTGGTTTGTAGGGTTTAGCGATGACATGGAAATTTCTAGTTTGATGATGCCAGAAATTGAGATAGAGAACAAAGAAGGGGCAGGGACTGGGAGAAGGGGGGCACTGAGTTTGAGATAGCGTATCTTACTCCTGAGGAGTTTATAACTTGGCTTGGGAATGCAGGGTTGACAGAGGAGAAAAACAGATAAGTAAACAAATGATTAAACTACAGTGTGATAAGGGCAGAGATGGAGATCTGCAAAGCATGCTGGGGGAACAATTCATGGAGGTTGAGGAATCAGAGAATGTCTTCTGGTGGACGTGACACTTGGGCTAAGGTATAAAAGAATTAACTAGGGAGAGTGTAGCACAGGGTATTCAACGCAGGGGGGACAATATACACAGAGACTCCAAAGATAAAAGGACAGCCAGTAGATCAGGCAAGTTCAGTGGACTGTAGGGTTTAGGGTAGTGAAAGACAAGGGAAGCAGAAGCAGCTCAGTCATGAGAGAGCCTGGGGGTAGCAGTCAGCACTTATACTTCAAGAGAGGTGCAGCAGAATAGTTCAGAATGTGTTCAGAAGGTAGAATTGTCAGCATGTGGTGACCTATTGGATGTGGAAGAGAAGAGAGAAACACAAGTCCAAGGAGACTCCCAGAATTCTGCCTTGATCAAGATGAAGAGTTTGAAGGAGGAGCCCAGGTATGAGGGAGAAGGATGATGAGCTCCAACATCTGGTGGAGTTTTGAGCAGGATGAGGCTGTAAAGAGCTGTCAGAGTTGACAGTGAGGAGGCCGTAGTGACCATTGCCAGATCGGTGGCACCAAGGGTTGAGAAGGGAATGGCAATCTTTGTCATATGCAGTGGGTAGGAGTGCCAATTAATCCAAAACTTCTACCAATTTGGCACTGTGTATGAAAATTTAAAATGCTCAACCCTTTAACTCTGAAATTTCCCTTCTAGGAATTAATTCAATCAGCAGGTTTAGACAAGTGGAGGCTGATGGGGGTACAAGGATGCTAATTGTAACCTTGTTTATTATTGCAAAAAAATAAAAAAGAGAGGGACAATTAATCTTAGAGCTTAACATACAGGATTAATGAAAACAAATGGTGGTACATCTTGGCAATGGACTACTACGCACGGTGAAAAAGGGCTGATGTTCTGGAGTCCTGCATTGAGGTTTGAATCCTAGCTCTGCTATTTACCAGCTGTTTGACTTCAGCTCTCTGGAAAACTTTCTGGGACCCAGTTTCTTCAGCTGTAAAATAGGATAATTATAGTACTAACTCATAGAGCCATGGTAAGGATTAAAGAAGTTGATACAAGGAAATACATTTACTATGTCTGGCATTGACTGTTATGCAGTCATTTTAAAAGATTCAGCAGATCTATATGAATGGAAATAGAGAGCTGTTCATGAGATATTAAGAAAAGGAAACGAGGTTACAGAATATCAAGATAAAATGATCCAACAGTTAAGCAGTGGTTTTATCTAGGTGGTGGAATCATGGGCACAATTCACTTTCTACTTTATACATATCTGTATTTTCACCTTTAGGACATAAATATTTAATAATGTCTCATTCACTTGGCCAACAGTTAAGCCACAAGAAGGAAGCCACCATTTTTGTTTTGTTTATGAAGCTACCATTCACCATATGTCATAATATTTAGCATATCGCAAGCAGGCAATAAATATTTGTTGAATGAAGGACTAAAAAATAGAAGTTGTGTTTAGAAGAAAATTCCATAGACCAAGAGTTAAAAGATGTAGTAGTTCTGTGCCAACAAGGCCCAGGGTAAACTTTAGGGACAAGGCAGCAAAAATGGAGCAGAGGTCAGGGCTGAGAGTTGTACATTGGTCCTCAGTGTGGATGCTGCAGTTTCTCAAATGTGGACAGCATGAGAGAAAAAGAGGGGGAATAAGCCCAAAAGTCCTGATATCCAATCCCTGGCTTTTCTCAGCACTTCCCAAACAGGCTGAATCTGAGAGCAGAATCATATTTTACAACTGCAGGGGTTTTGAGTGCCATCGAATCATTTTTACATCCGAAAACCCAGGCCCAGAAATGTTGAGTGAGTTCCCAAGCTCCCACAGGACCTGAGATACACCCCCCTGGGCCTGCATCTCCCAGTTCCTGCTTGAGTGCTGGCTCCTCCTTCCATGCGTGGATATTTCTGATACAAATGAAGTTGTTTGAGAGAACATTCACTGGCTCCTGGAGAAACCCATTTCTCTTATGCACAGTTCAATGGTTTGTGTTTCTAAAGTTCACTGATCGCCTGTCACTCTTGCTCTTTATTTGTAAAGAACACAGAGACTAGAAGCGTAATTAACTCACCCACATTTCCCATTGTCTCTAGACCTTTTGTGCAAGCGTTGATTGTTGTTTTTATTGTTGAAAGCAGGATTGTTCTCTTGGCAACACACATCCAGAAAGAGCCCAGTGAGGGACTCAGCAGGTGACACTGTTGATGTTTGACCTTACAGTTTGGAGGAATAAAAGAAAAAAGGAAAAAAAAAAAGCACTAATTGAACAGAGTGTCATTTTGAATTGGTTAGCATTCTATACTATTGAATGCCTTGGAAGAAAAGACATTTGGTTATTTTCAAGTCCATTTAGGAATTTAGAATATCAGCCAACTGAGCTCCCAAGTACAGGCCCTTAGGGGATTCAGTTTAATGAATATTTAAGAACAACTTGTTAACATATTACAATTAGCACAGGTAAATGGTGGATTCGGATGTGCTTTTGGAAAACAGCCATTCTCACTTTTATATCTTAATCTTTACTTACCCATACATTGTTGTTTGCTCTGAGGTTGCTTTTGCCAGGATGAAAGGATGTGCTTAGTAAAGTAAGGTGACGTGGCAGCAGAGAAAGCCTGAGATTTGGCATCGGACATGACTGGGTAGAATTTTGGCACTGTCCATTATTAAAGTTGTGTGAGTCTCAGAAAATTGCTTAAATTCCCTGAACCTCAGTTTCCTCCTCTGTAATATGGGAACTCATAATACCTATTTTAGAGGAGTATTCCACAGATTCAATAAAAATCATTTTTAAAAGGCCTGGCGCATAGCTCAATAAACTCCAATTTCTTTCCCTCAAAGTTAAACTTTGATTCCCTAACCATATGAAAAGTCGAGTTATAGGCCAGGCGCAGTGGCTCATGCCTGAAATCCCAGCACTTTGGGAGGTGGAGGCAAGATGATTGCCCGAGTCCAGGGTTTCAAGACCAACCTAGGCAACTCGGCAAGACCTTTTCTCTACAATAAATCAAAAAATTAGCCAGCCATGGTGGTGTGCGCCTATAGTTCCAGCTACTTATAAGGCCAAGGCAGGCAGAAGGATCACCTGAGCCCAGGAGATGGAGGCTGCCATAGCCTGAGCATACCACTGCACTCTAGCCTGGATGACAGAGTGACTCCAACTTAAACAAAGAAAAAATGTGGTTCTTTACCCACAATTTGCACATAAATTTGTCTTTATTCAAAGAATGCCATGAGTTGCTTCACTCACCTGCAGCCTGAGAAAGCCAAGGTAAGGAGCAAAGCTAAAAGCAGGTTCATGTAGGCTCACCTGGAAAAGCAGCTGCCACGGAAGCAGCGGACTATCTAAATTTGTTCCTCACGCTTTTCCTTCCTAACTCCTGAAGGTGTGTGGGTGGGATCATGTCGGATGAAGACAACCAAAAAGAGCCATCAAAGGCTCTGGGGTGGAAGGAGCTCCGCCTGTTTACGGAACCGGAGCCTGATGGATGAGACACAGTGGCAGGAGAGGATGTCTGAGAAGTCAGCAGGGACCAGATCTGTTGGGGAGTTGCAAGCTGGCATTTCAGTCTGGATTTTAAGTGCAACGGAAAGCCATTGGATGTCTTTAAACAGTGAGGTGACATGATTTGATTTATTATTTTAAATGTGCACTCTGGCTTCTGTGGGAAGATTGAATTGTAGGGACTAAGTATGGAAGCAGAGAGATAAGTTAGAAGGTTGCTGCAGTGGTTTATTGAGTTTGGGTGCTCTAGGGTGCTGGAGAGAAATATTGTGAAGGTAAAACAGGCAGGCAGTCAGAGGTGAGGCTTAAATGAGAGTGCCAAATGTGTCGTAAACACTTAACAAACACAAGTTTCCTCCCTCCTTTGTGCTGCAACGACATCAACAAAGTGATGTTTTTCTCTGGAATTGGATTTTAGGAAGATGATAAGTTAATAACCACATTTTCTTAGCTGTGGGTGGGTTTGCTCTTAGGAGGAAGGCTGACTGGGAGATGGGGGCCAACTCTTACAGATCACAGCCTGCCAACTGGGAACCCTTGCCAATTGCCAAACGAGGAAGAAAGTACGCAGAGGCAGGAAGCAGGAAAGGAGGGAGGAGCAGATGGAAAAAAAGACTGGAAGGAGCAATTCAGGAGCCTTGAAACAAATGTGAGGGTGTTGCTATGCGTGGCAGGTGCAGGTAAACTAGCTGGATTTGCATCCTCAAAAGTGACAATATAGGTATATCAGGGCAGTCTGCTGTGATTAGAAAGGGAAAGAATCTTCTGCAGGCCATCTCATCTAACTTCTTTATTTTAGGAAATTGAGATCTAGAGAGAAGTGACTTGGGCAAACCACACAGATAATGGCGGAGGCAGGGCTGGTAGCAAGATTTAGTGGGAAGAGACGGATTTTTAGAGTGAGACGGGCGCAGTCATTCATTCAACAAACATGTACCAAGCTCCTGATCTATGTTAAACCCAAGTCTAGGCACTGGAAACACAGAGTGACATAAAACAGACAAGGTCCCTACCCTCGGGGAGCTTATATTCTAGTTCTCTCTCTCATAGCCACTCTGTCACCATAGGACAGCTATTTTGCCTCAGTGAATCAGTTTCTTCTTTCTCTAAAGAGGAAGTAGAAATGCCTCTTTAATTTTAATTAATTCATTTATTCATTTGTAAATATTGATTAAGTATACATGACATGCCAGGCACGGTGCTAGGTGCTGGTGACTCAAAAGTAAGCAAGGTAGGCCCAGTCCCTGCTTTCTTATATGATAGACCAGACTCAAGATGGTTATTATCCTAAATGTCCATCAAAATCACCTGGGGAGCCCTTACTAAATCACTGTCACCTTGGCTCTACGCCCAGATATGCTGATTCGGCTGGTACGGGGTGGTGGCTAAGTAGACATCTTGATTTTCACGAACCTTCTGGATGGTTCTCATGTGTGGGGTGGGGGTGGGGGTGAAGAACTGCTGGAGAGGGGCAGATAAGGCCCATGAGGGTGGTGGCTGTGTGGGTGGAGAGTGCAGCCCCCATGGGGTCCAGGTCCTGGGGCTTGGGAAACGCATCCCAGAGGAAGTGACATGTCAAGCAAAACCACAAGTAGGACTAGCGCAGCAACAAAAAGAGAGAGCCGCGCGTAAGAAGGTGGAGCCCCCAGAGGTTTCTCTGAGCGTAGCAAGGGTAACCATGTGGACCACAGTCCATGGCCGAAGACAATCTCTCAAGCCACTGTTTCGTTGCCTGTTTCTCTCTCTCCCGCTTTGTTCTTCCTGGCCCCACTCCCTTCTTGTTAATGTTCTTTCTCCTACAACATACCATGATTCTCCAGCTTCTAATAATTATCTGAAAGTGCTTCCTCCTGTCATCTATCGCCTATCCACTGCTCCTCAGCAAGGCGGGAGCCACAGGGTGAGCTCCCTGCTCACAGCCTCCAGCTCACCTGCCTCCCCCAGCAGAGGGAAATGCTCCCTTTTCTGCATGATTTGATCAGCGTATTTCCCCCAACTCTCTACCTTCAGGCACATAAACACAAAAATACATTCTTTTCAGAGATTTGATTTGTTTTGCAAGTGCTCAGAACCCACCAGCTAATAACCACATTGGGTGTGTTTGACAAACAGCCATTGAGAGTTACCATAAATCCATGTGTTTAAGAGAGATTCTTAGTGTTAAAATATAATCAGATCAAAGTTTGGCATTTCCGCAGAGTGTGGAGAAGTTCACAGATGTGTACCATATTCCATAAGATATATGTCCACGCACAATGTCTGCCGTTTTCACTCTAGAACGAGAGGAGACTCTGATGTCCCTTTATGTCCACAGATGCAGGACATTCAACGACCTGTTTAAGCCTCTTCTGCGATAACCTTCGGCAAAGCTTAGCTCATTCTCAAGGCGAGGGAGTGGGGGAAAGGGAGAGCACAGTTTTGACCCTGTGCTGATGTCTGCTGACTCAGGCCGAGAGTACAACAAGCATCAGGGTTAAGGCAAGGGAGACAGCGAGGTCGGGAAAGAGAAATCAGTCAGTCTGCTGGAAATGTCATTGTTTTTAAGCGAGGGTGGAGGAGAGTTGGCAAGTCCTTCTATGTAGAATCTTCTAAATGCATTGTTTAAAAAAAAAGATTTTATTGTTTTTTTCCTGCCTGTGAGGTTACCCCACCTTTCTTCCTTTCCCTCTTCCCATTTTTGGCTATTTTGACATCTAAATGAGACCAGAAACAAAGGTTGTCATCTCATCCAGGCAGCCATCTGTCCACACTCACCAGTAAACTGAATTTGCCAAGAACTCCCACTCTGTGGTCTCCGGGAAAGGCAAGATGATAAGCTTGTGCCTTTGATAAAGCCCTCAGCCTGTGATGATCTGGGCCGGGTGGGGAGGCTGAATCCATGGGAAATTGCATCCCTTGAGGAGACTGGTCTGGACTCCTCTCTGTGTGGAGGTGCTGACATTGTAAGAAATTAAGGAATAGGGTGGGGGTGGGATGCTTAAAGAGCCAGAGCTGCAAATAAAATCCGGCTAGGACCAGTTTTCTTCTGCAGCTGACCTCATTAGATGTCTCTTTCCAAAACTTTAAACCCTCTTGGGGGACACAGGATCTTTCTGGAGGCTGGCGATTTAGAGAAAAAGGCCATAGGAGTCACACTGCCTGATGTAAGTTCACCATGAGCCTCGGTAAACTGAGAAGTTCCACCATTTCTTTGAGCCTCACTTTCTCCTGTGAGACGGAAAACAGTCCTTTCTCAGGACCGTTATGTACTTTAAACGAGCCAAGGTAGTTAACACAAATAAACCCCTGGCACAGTGACCGGGACAGTGAATGGGACAGAGGGGCCCCCGTAAACTGAGTTTTTGCTCCTAACTTTTTCGTTTGCTAAATGAAATCAAGCCATTGCAAGCCCCATTAGTGTACAAGAGGCATTCATTTGTTCATCACTGAAGGTGTTAGCACAATACTAAAAGGCTTCCTGAACTACTCGGGCAGAGCAGATAGAGAGATGTACATTTTGCTGAGCTGATCATAAATCTGAATGAAATAATTATGTAAAGTATTCAACAGCAATTCAGTGAGAAGATGCCTCATCTGCCTTGATGGGCTTTTCAATTACTCATTTTTAGTACTGCATTATACTGTTCTCTGGCAATAATTATTAAACATTTCAACTGTTCTGTGATATAAAACTTAAAAGGCTGATTTATTTCCTGGGCATTAGACTACCTAGAATAAAATTCCCCAATTATATGCTTCTATTTGTTTAAGCCTATTTATCAGAGTGATTTTCTAGAATTGAGTTGAGACTGACACCAAGTCCCCAAATAAAGGATAAGTGGACAATGTGTTAGGTCCAACAGTGATTAGCTTTGGGGGTCACAGGGGACATGAGGCCAGGCCCCCACTTGCTAGTTCCAGTTTCTTAATCTGTAAAATGGGGATAATTTCTACCTTACAGAATTATTGGGATGATTATGTGAAATAATAGATATGAAGTGTTAGCAAGTACATAGAGTAAGTACTTACTAAATACTAGATATTCTGGGATTTCTTGACTTTTGCAGTCAGCAAATGAGAATCTTTCCACTTATTCAACATATACAAATCAATCGCCTGGTAGGCTCTGGGCACTAAAGGTGATGTAAGGGTTCATTCTCTGATTGTCACTGCAAGAACTCAGAGGAAGTCACAGTTATCAGGCAACTAACCGCTCCAGGCTCCCTGGCGAGGCTCTGTATACAGAAGATCTTTCCTCAGCATGACGTGACCATTCTCCAGATAAGGGCACAGAGGTACAGAGAGGGGGGTTACTTTACTCAAGGCCATTCAGTAACTCAGACAGAAATCAGACTCAAGTCTACCTGGCTCCACACATTCTCCTTCACTACCCCCTGCTGCCTCTCAGGATTCCAGGAGGCATGTTTTACCTGCTTTGAAGGAGAATTCTTCTTTCTCTCCCTGGTTTTTCTAGAGGAGAGATCTCTTATTGAGGATTACACACCCCTGGTAAAATTCCACCTCTCCTTTTCTTAGCATCTCTTAACCAAGGACTATACTGTGGGCAGTGTGGGTAGAGTGATCGGACAGTGACCCCCCCACCCCCAACACATGTATGTGTATGTATGTGTATGTATGTGTATGTATGTTGGGGGTGGGGGGGTCACTG